>JAPYZL010214383.1:0-12225 GCA_030522825.1 Platygaster orseoliae | reverse complement strand
CTTGGAATGACATAACTTGGCATGAAAAAAATGAATAAAAAATGTTTCCTAAAAAATCACAGCAAACGTATCTAAAATTCACAAAGATTTGTCAAAATTGTAAGGATGACAAAATTTTAGGGGCTCAACCAATTTTTAGGGGGGCTTGAAATATTTTAAGGGGGGCTTAGCCCCCCTAGCCCCCCTCTGGTTACGGCGCTGTTGCATAGGATAAGCAAAAAAAAAAAAAAAATAAATAAATAATTCAAGTCATCACAACATTAAAATTCATTAGTTTCATATTAGTGAAAAATGTTCCAATGTGAAAAGTAATTTTTATCATCTCAATGTTGATATTTTAAAAAATTTTAAGAAAAAATAGACTTGAAATTTAAAAGATATCTTTCATCGTTTAAAATGCACTTATTTCTATTAATTGCTATTGTTATTTTTTACATATACAGTTTACAAAATTTTTCAACAATAATAAACTTAATAAGTATAATGTATACTTATAATAAATAATTAAGCATAAGTAATTATATTCATAAAAATATATTAGAATGGAACTTTAATATGTTTAATAAAATATTGGTATAAAAATTGACAATTTTATCTCAATACGAATTCCTGCATTTTTTCATCTTCATACATCAGATTTGAAAAATTATAATTTCATAATTATAAAATTTTACTTTTCAAAATGTTCCAGTTCCAAATTTGACATGAAATTGGAATGCTTTAAAAATTTGTTATAAAAATTCTTCACTAGATTTTTTAAATAAAATTCAAAAGCATTAAAAAAAAAATTTCTTTCTGTTAAAACTATAATATTTGCTGTAAAAATAATGATTTCTACAATAAAATTTGTATAATTTACCCAATCCTTCAATTTGTGGTGTAATTTGTCGAATTTTTCGGCATCTTTTGGCAACAATTTGCTTTTTATTTTATTGGCAATGGAAATTTCATCTTCTCCAATAGTGTTGATGTTTTGAGTCGATGAAAGCAAGCGCAAGGAAAACCGTAAAAACCGATGAATGGTGTCTAAAAAAAAATATAACCATCCCTAACATTGATATTAAAACTTTGCCATGATTTCTTATAATCACGGTTTATTCGAATTACGATAATTTACCAATAATATATCCAAACAAATGATGATTCACCAAAAGTATAGCATAATAGCCCGAACAGATCAAATACTTAAATAGAAATGTCATTGATAACAAGAATTTTGATTGACTTCGTTAGAAACAGTTGGAAAACAACGAAATATACAATGACTAAAATATAACCTTACCTGGTTTTTGGTCTCCGCAAATTGATATTATTAGTTTATGCACTAAATCACTAACAGTTTCGGCCTCAGTGACGTTCATTTTGACTAATTTGTTGTCAGAAAAATTAAATGTAGTTGAATTCCATTCCAGAATAATACGAACAGGTAAAATGCTCAAAAAGTAACAAAAAACAATATTCGAATTTGATATTTGATGTGAATGTTTACACTTTCAAGCTTTATGAGCAGTTTGAGCCAGAATGTCAACAACATTAGTAAACTAAATATCGATAGTTCCATATAATAAATAGCGCGACAATCGATATTCGGTAATACTGGTTTAGGAGCGAAAATTTGAACTCATTCGAACAATTTACTCGTGTATAGCAAGAAATTGAAATTTTAACAAAAAATACTTGTAATTTTTTTCTGGAAACTTGTAAAATAATTAAGTTCTACTATATCTTGATATTTACGCACAAATTCTTTTTTTACCGACAGTAAAAATAAAAATTTTGTAAATCGCATATGTTTGGAATACTTAGTGAAAATACAAAAATCTATAAGTTCGTAGCGTTTCGATTAATTATTCAGAAAAAACTTTTAACATCTATTTATACCTATTATTTATTATCTATTGTATATATCGCATATTTAATTATTAACGCGTCAGAACGATTTTAAAAAAACGCCCACACTTTATGTGATAATGATATTGTGACTTGTTGTGACTAGTTGTGAAGTCACAATTGTCACTAACCCGGCAAAATAAAAATAAACATTGATAAACACTGACAAAACAAAGAAAAACACGGATTTTTGCTGATTTTTTTGCAAAGCCATACGAAAAAAATTAATCACTGGAGCCTATTGAAAACAGTCAATGCTTTAAACAATAACATTATTAAAAACGTGCAGAGTGCAAAATAGGAGATTCATCATTGTAAATCGCAATTTAAGTGAAAACTTTGGATTAAAATGACGCAAGGAAATCGTACGTTTATTGATATTTTTACGCTTGTATAAAAGTATTATAAAAAAAAATATACATATTCTCAAACAATTTTTTTATTCATTTCATTTATTTATTATTTTTTTGAGTTAATTAAAGTACAATATAATAATTTCTTTAAATATGGAAAATATCCGAAAATTCTGTAATTTTGTGACAGTGTTAATAAAATTTAAATTTAAATAAATTTAATTTTAAAATTTAAAAATAAAATTTAATTTCTTAATTCAAAAATATCCAGAAGCTTGAAATTTATACAGTAGCTTAAGAATTTTGTATTCAAAGAACTTAAAAAACTTACAAGTTTAATATAGAGTAAAATATATAAAATTGATTTTAATTTACTATTATGAAATAGAAAAATGTGAGCAGTAAACTAAATATTCTAAAGTTAGTGAGTAATAAAATTTTTCCATATTTAAAAAGAACCAAAAATTATCAAACAATTGTTGTTTGTTCTTATTTCATTATCTCTTTCATTTAATTCCAGTTTTTGAAAATATTCATAATTTTTTATAGATTTATTTTATTAATTACATTTATAATTATTGATGTATGTGATAAATTCTTCAAATAAATTCGTCTACATTAACATTAAAATTTTATTTCTTGAGAAATGTTGGAAAATTTTGAAAATATTTAATAAGTTTGCGATTCTGTTGAAAGCTTTAGGTGTAAATAAAAAAATCTAAGAAATCTCAAATATCATTATAATTGCAACATTAAAAAACATTAAATTTTAACTGTACATAATTGTTTTAAAATTCAGAGTTTACTTTTGTTTGAATTTTTTATCTTAATAAGTTTTTTTAATAATTATTAAACTATTATTAAAATTAATAATTTTATTATATTATTATTATTTTATTAAATTATTAAACTTAATAATATTTTTTTATCTGAATAGGTTTAAAATTAATTTTAATTCTTATCTTAAGTTAAAATTGTTCTCACAAATTAAAATTATAGTTTTGAAACTCTTCAGATTTTTTTGCACATTACTTACACTGTCAGAAATTTTTCATATGAGTTATTGAATGCAAAAGTCTAACTTTTCAAGATATTTCAAGTGTTGAGAAAAAAAACTGGCAAACTTATTAATGTATTACCTGCATATGAGAGGTTGAGAGCAAAAGACAAACTAGTAAAAGACAGAAAATATTGAGTTACCACTTTATCTGTCACAGTTTTTATATATGTAATACTTTTTTAAATCTGAAATGTTCTTAAAATACAAGGAGTACTAAAGTTAGCAAAAAACACAGTAATTTTTACATACAAATCTGTGGAAAACTGGCGAATATCAAAAAATAATGGAATAACACATTTCATTCAATTAGGGAGCTTCCATAAATGATGTCACGGTTTTTTAGCATTTTTTGGACCACCCCTCTGTCACCAATTTGCTGACCCCCCCCCCCCCTCTTGTGTCAGATCACAATGTTGGATTTTAAATGTGAGGCAAAGAGTTGTTTATTTTCAACAATGCGAGTTTTAAAGCATTATATTTATAACTTTTACATTGTAAAACGGTCGTTTATTCAATCGCCTTCGCAGTTTTTTTCAAAGTTTCAATTTACAATTAATAAATTTCTTTATTTATCGTAAAAAAATATTTAATTTTGAAAAAGTATAATTTATCTGGAATTAAATCATCTAATAATTTTATTTATTCGTCCAATTATTATTAATGTGTTTTAAAGTTGAATTCATTTATTTCAATTTTCAACGATTTCAATTTCTGGAATTTCAAAAAATTGCAGAATTGAAAAATTCAGATGCCCATTACATTTTATGATTTTTTAAACCTTATTTATATTTTTATCATTATGTTAATAAATACATCGAAATAAAAAGTACTGAAAATACATACAAATTTAGATTTTTTAAAGGAAAATGCTCTCTAAAATGTTAAAAAATTGCAAAATTCCAAAAACATTAAAAAATCTACTTAATTGATCTAATCTAGTCAGTTTTATTTCTACAATTTTGTTGAATGTTCACATCAATTTTCAGTCACATCGAAATTAGATATAAAATGCTTTATGTTCTTTATCCGAAATACAAATCATCACTCACAATTTTTCCCGGAGCAACGTTTAATTTCACAAAAAAAATTTTTGCCACAAATGTGACATCACATTTTTGAGAACCCCCCCCCCTCTGTCACAAATGGGCTGACCCCCCCCCCTTCCCCCCAAGGCCGTGACATCATTTATGGAAGCTCCCTTAATTACTAAAAGTGGTGTCTTAATATTTTGAATAAAAAGTACAAAAATCAAATTTTACTACAATAGCATTATTATAAAGTCTCTCATCTCTCAACACTAATGACTGATTTTTTAACCAATTGCCGATACGATTAAAATTTATTCAGGTGGTGGCGAAGGTGGTAGACGAAACCAACACTATAAAAAGCAGCAAAAAGTGAACTTCGGGGACAAAGGCCGTGAGATCATTGCAAACATAGATGAATCCAATCCAGTGATTCAACAGTTCCGCATGTACGGGGCAGAGCTGGACGAAAAACACGACAGGTTGGAGCGGATCATTAAATCCAGCAGAGACGTCACGATCGAGAGTAAAAGAACCATCTTCCTGCTTCACACTCTCGACAAGAGCAGCAAGCGCGAGGAAGTTTTGACTGAAGCTAAGTCCAAGCTCGAAAATATTTCGAAAACTTTTTTCAAGAACATAGCTCTTGAACTCGATGGACAAGACGTTTATCAGTACCTCAGGGCTTATAGAGCAGGCCTCCAAGAATATGTCGAAGCCGTCACTTTCTACCAATACCTGGAAAAAAACCTTTTGCCAGGTTGGGCAGAAGTCCAGAAATCTTTGACTTTTGACATTGAGAACCATAATTCGGAGGGCGAGAACCAAGAGTCGCGTGCAAAAACAGTGCAAACTTTGGTCGTGCCTACCGAATTCATTTTGGGCATCGCTGATCTGACTGGCGAGTTAATGAGAAAATGTATCAACAATTTGGCCACCGGGGATCTTGATAGTTGCTTCCAAACATGCAACTTTGTCAGGGAAATGCACTCACAGTTTATGAGATGCTGCGGAGGAAAGGAAATTGCTCGGAAATTGATTACTTTGAAGCAGAGCCTTATCAAGATGGAAAATGTTTGCTATACCATCAAAGTTCGGGGTTCTGAAATACCCAAACACATGTTGGTCGACGTTGTCCAAGTTCATGATGACTATCATATTTCTGAAGATGACGAAGGATACCAAGTCTACTAAAACTATTTTCGTTCCAAATTTCTTGTTGTATTGTTTATTGTACGAATTTTATAATTTTTTTTAACTGAAATTTCAATTCAAGAAATAAAAAAATTTGTCCTTCAAAAACTGGTTTTTCTGTAAAACATTTTCAATAAAACAAACGTAGCTTAAAAAGATCATATAGTTTTTATTAAAAAGTCAAAGTTGCTTACATGTATATGAAGGCATTAATGTTTACCATCAACTTCATTATTTAAAATGACAAAACGTCGATTCTACTGAAATATGAAATACAACATGCATATAAAAATGTAGGTAATATTGCAAAACTCATGGATGTTAGAAATAGCTGATAAAATACCCGGTAAATTTTAAAACGACAAATAATTTATTTTTTCATTGCAAGTTAAAAGCAAGAAACATCAACATTTTTATGATAATGCCATTCGAATTTTTTAGATTTTTTCAACGAAACAGCAAAAGCAACAATAATAGCAAAAACGCAACATATTATTTACCGAAGCATGCATTAATTGGATTAATAATTCATGCTGCAACGGCTTATCTTCCCAGTGAAATTAACATACAAGAAAATTTTTTAATATTTTTCGATCCTCTATCACGAAAATGATATTTGTTCATGATAGAGATGTGTTAGCTGCGATAACAGTACTTAAATAAACACATAAATTTACAATTTATGTACTCATACACTACTACTCATGTATTCGCATTGTATTTGACTTCTTTTTATGTGATGTTTTAAAAAAATTTTTAAAATTGGGTTTTGCATCTTAATCGCTGTCAGATTCGGATTCGGATAGTTGTAGGTCGTCTTTCAACAAATCTTCGTGTAAATTCGTTGGTCGTGATGTGGTTTTGGTACTGCTGTATTCTGAAATTTGTTTGTAAAAATTTTTTAGTGTCAAAATATTTTCATTTTGAATTTCCAAAATTTTTGTTAGATTTGTATCTAACATTTTACAGGATGTACCTAATTTTTTCAATTCTCCAAAATTATAATTCGATTTTTAAACACGTAAAAATATACAAACACTGAAGAAATACTGAAAATTATAGAAATCAATGAAAGTACTTTTGTCTAAAGAATTTAATCGAATATTTAAGATATATAAAACTTTCAATTCTAAAGCATCAAATTCTGAGAGAAATTTATAAAAAGACTAGAAAATGCTACATTATGTTTAAATACTGCAAAAATACGAAAATACCAGAAATGTATAAAACACTAAAAATCTATGTATGTGTCACTTCTCAGAAATATAGAAAAATTTTTAAAATATATTGAAATTTGAACTTTAGAGTCTCGAAGTCTGGAAATTTCATAAATTTACAACAATACTAGAAATGTATAAAAAAAAAAATTAAAAATCCTTCAAAATTTCAAAAATACTGAAGAAATGCTAGAAATACAAGAAATAAAATTATGACTTAAACACTATCTACCATATCCTTCTAGAAATATATATAAAAACACCATAAACTTTTTGAAATTCTATGTATACTAAAAAAGTACTAAACAAATATTACTGACAATCTGTATAAAAGATACTGTTTTCTAAAAATTTTATTTAAATACTTAAAATAATTTAAATTTTCAGTACTATAGCATTGAATTCCAGAAATTTTTAGAGTGGTATGAAGTAACACCAGAAATTCATAAAAATACTAGAAAATATTACACAATATTATAAATAACATAGAATATGAAAATTTTAAAAATCAAAAAAATACTTTATAAACTTTAATAAATAATTAAATAATAAAATAAAATAATAAAAATAAATAAATTTAATAAATAAACAAATAAATAAAATATAATTAATAAATAAACTTTACTAAATAAAGATGGTCAAAAAAATACTTTTTATCCGTGCAGATATAATTTTCTCAAAAATTATATAAATTAATATAAATATAAATCCAAGGAAACGTCATTAAAAAACTTTTTTTTTTACATGTGGACTTTTTACTTATCACTTCTTGTGGAAAAATTCCAATAAGTTTTTGGTATTAACAAAATTAATTTCAAGAATTTTTTAATGTGACAAAGAGCTTTTCAACTCAAAATTCAAAAAGGATGAATGTGTTTCTTTTTAGCGCGGGGATTTTCGTACAACCTGTATATTTATTATTATTATCTCAGAGGTCGCTTATTAAAAAATTGACATGGTTTGAGAACAAAAACAGAATAATTTGATAGCAAATTATGAAATATTACCATTAATTTGTTTTGGCACAGGCGTTGAGTCGGCGTCATCGCTGTCAGAACTATCTGAACTCGAGCTACTTGATGACGAGTCGCTCAGTGCCGCCACGTAATTTTCTAATGTTTTGAGAATCGGTTTTTGATCAATGTTTTCGATTGGCGAAGCAGTTCTTTGTGATGATGTGAGTCTAGGTGGTGGGTGAGAGGTCAAAGCACTAAAATCTTCAGTATCCATCCCAATCATTGGGAGACTTGCCATGGCGGAACCATGCTGCGCCACCTGGCTGTAAATTTCATTACATTTTTATTTTCAAATCATTAATCCCTTCATATCACAACAATTCTTGAAAGTTTAAATGAATCGTTAGTTTTCCAGAGTCTATAAAACAAAGATCAATCATTTTGTAAACCTCAAATAGAAAATTTTCATTTATTGAATCTCTAACTACAATTATTTGTAATTCTTTTATTTCTGATCTATCTTTTGAACTTTTATTTTGTAGTAAATTTAATGAAAAAATTCATAAGATATAAAATTCTGAGTCATAACTTTTTAATTATCAAGTAGAATTTTTAGTTTGTCAACACAAATTTATCTACTCCCTTATTTTTATTAACAATTTGTTATTTAAAGCATCAACAATTACGTGTCCTTTATTAATTCCCTTTATTTACTTTTTTTCCCATTAATCATGAATCGCTGTAAGAAGTGTAAAACTACGATCATTACCTGTTGAGAATATCTGTCGGGCTTTTTCCATAGAAAGGCGATGCTTCAATTGGACTAAGTTGCTTGCTTGGTAACTGGAACGACGGTTCTTTCTTTTTTCCGCTAACCACTTTTGTTCGGCTACTAGTTCGTCCATGAGTTGGACTGGTCCTAAATTCTGGCTGAGATTCCACAGGTTTATTAACAGCATTTGAGTTGGGTGCCATGGAAGATGATTGAGCTCTTGTTTCCGATCTATTAACATATTTACATTCGCGAATTTTCCCAAGTTGTAAAAAAATGTCTTCGGCTTTTCAAAAGCAAACTTACCGGGTTTTTTTCACCTGGATATTAGAAGAGAGTTTTTCTAACGTGATTTGGCCTGTTATTCTATCAATAATGAGAACACACTCTTTGTGGTAAGGTTTTTGAGAACCCTTAAAAATGGTATTGGGAGTTCCTGCGCCATCCTGACGAGGGACTGTGACAGTCATTGTATTGTTGCTGCCAACATCCACGAGAGCCATTTTTGATACATCTACACTTGCTGGTTTGAAATCATCTAGAGAATGATTTTTTTTTTTATTAAAAAAAATCATGCTTAAAAGAACCAGAATTTTTCATTATGAGATTCGATTTCAAAAATTTCCCAGTTTGCATTATTTTTATTTCAATACTTAGAAATTAATGGCGAACACTTTGTTAAAAATATGCATAATGCAGTTAACAGAATCTTTCTGTTGAGTTCTTAAAAATATTGTACAAAAAAAATGCTATGTCATCCTAAATCAGATGCTCAAGATACTTTTATCTACAGTTTATTATAATTTTATTATTTTTAATATAATTCAGAAACGTATCACGCTTTGCTTCTGAAATTCTTTATAAATATTTGATTTATCTGAGCCATAGAATAATAATTTTTCATTATTTAATATAATAATTTTCTCAATAAAATTTTTCAAAGAAACGATTTTTTTTAAGTCTGTTGAGAAACTTATATGTTGAGAGACATGTTATATGTTGAGAGAGTATGTTGAAAGACAGAAAGAGTGGCAACTCCATGTTTTCTGTCTCTTGCTATTTGTCTTTTTTTCTCACCGCTCATATGGGCGAAAGAAAAAAAAAGGAATAAATGTTTGAAGACTGTTTTTTATTTATTTATTGCTCATTTGTATGACTTTTTTTTATTTATTCTAAGTATCTTTATTTCTATTTTTTTTGAATAGAAATACAAAAATTTGTTATCAATAGCTGAGAATGATTATCGATACTTCAAGACATTATTTCATATATAACAATTTTTCAACAATAAAAATGAATGATTATGATCAAGTTTAATTCAAATTCTGGAAACTTGCCAAAAAACTCTAAATCTTTTGTCTAAAATTTTGAGAAAACTTTAAAAATATAAAAAAATCTCCAAAATTCGTAATACAAGCAAGTAACAAAAATTAAAAATTTTATAAACATTCTGCTACTAAAGAAAATTACTAAAAAAAACTGATCATAAAATATTACCCTTGCAGCAGTAACTTTCAAATTTTCAATGAAATAGGAGAGTATGAAATAAAGTAACACATATAGTTGAAAGAGAAAGAATAAATGTTTCAAGACTTTTTTTTATTTATTTATTGCTCGTGTGTATAAATTTTTTTTAAATTCTTTCTAAGGATCTTTATTTATATTTTTAGAATATCAATACAAAAATTTGTTATCAATAGCTGAGAATGATTATCGAAACTTCAAGACAATATTTCATATTTAACAATTTTTCAACAATAAAAATGAATGATTATGACGAAGTTTAGTTTGAATTCTTGATACTTGCCAAAAAGGTCTGAATTTTTTGTCTAAAATTTTGAGAATTTTTTGAAAAAATATAAAAAATCTGAAAAATTCGCAAAACAAGTAACAAAAATTGAAAAACTTTTATAAACATTCTGCTATTAAAGAAAATTACTAAAAAAAAAACTGATCAAAAAATATTACCCTTGCAACAGTAAGTCACGAATTTTCAACGATACAGAAGAGTATAAAATAAAATTATACATATGGTTGAAAGAGAAAAAAAGGGAATAAATGTTTCAAGACTGTTTTTTATTTATTTATTACTCATTTGTATGAATTTTTTTTAATTCACTCTAAGGATCTTTATTTTTATTTTTTTGGATAGAAATACAAAAATTTGTTTTGAATAGCTGAGAATGATTATCGAAACTTCCAGACAATATTTTATAAATATATAACAATTTTTCAACAATAAAAATGAACGATTATGATCAAGTTTAATTCAAATTCCGGAAACTAGCCAAAAACTCTAAATCTTCTGTCTAAAAGTTCGAGAATACTTTAAAAATATAAAAAATTTCCAAAATTCGTGATAAAAGTAACAAAAATCGAAAAATTTCATAAAAATTCTGCTACTACAGAAAATTACTAAAAAAAACTTTTGAAAGAGAAAAAAAAGGAATAAATGTTTCAGGACTGTTTTTTATTTATTTATTGCTCATTTGAATGACTTTTTTTTATTCGCTCTAAGGATCATTATTTCTATTTATTTGAATGGAAATACAAAAATTTGTTATCAATAGCTGAGAATGATTATCGAAACTTCGAGACAATTTTTCATATATAACAACTTTTCAACAATAAAAATGAATGATTATGACAAAGTTAAGTTCAAATTCTTGATACTTGCCAAAAAACTCTGAATCTTCTGTCTAAAACTTCGAGAATAATTTAAAAATATATAAAATCTCCAAAATTCGCAAAACAAGCAAGTAACTAAAATTGGAAAAGATTATTAGCATTCTGCTACTCATGAAATTTACTAAAAAAAATTATGAAAAAATATTATCCTCGCAGCAGTAAATTATGATTTTCAATAAAACAGAAGAGTATAAAATAAAATAATACATATAGTTGAAAGGGCTAGAATGCAGTTTATGAACATACCTTTCGAGCACTTGTAAAAAATTAAGTTTTTGGGCTATAAAGATGCACGATAGCTTGAAATGAAGCTTAATAGTTCTAGATTACGTTCAAATAGTTAAAACACAGTTTTTCGCCCGTTTTTTACCAAACTTTGCACTTGCAAAAATCGACAAACTCGATGTTTGCCGTCGATTTTTTAGCTGATTTGCACTTTGTTTTTTCGTACCGCGGTTACGAAACACTGCAAAACTTGTGAACATTCGCGATTAACAACAGCTTTCAGAGAAAAACTGTGTTTTTTGCACCAAAATATGCAAAATTGTCGCTTACCCGCAAAAGCACGTAAACATAATGGCGGACTCGCACGAACTCAGGCGCACTAGGGAAAGTGTCAGTTGAGAACAACTGCGCGACACTGACGGATATATCAATAACACATGGGGGGGTCCCTAGGAGCCCCGAAAATGAGTTTCCGTGAAAACTTCACATTTTCAAGTGAAATAGCTCGTTTTAAGCGGAAAAAAATTACGGATCGACCCGGATATGTGAAATTAGCCCGAGATCGGCAATTTTTACGCAAATTGAGCTGTAAATCTTGAAGTGTAAGAATTTTTCGGGACGAATTTCTCGTATTTCTACAGCGAGATTACCTGAAAATGTGATTACTTGAAAGTAAGTTAGGGTTAACTTGCATTTTCATGCAGCGTTTTTGATAGAGATCTCAAAATAGAGAGATTGGCCACTGGGTCTACAAGCTCTGATTGGTTCAGACTGGAAAATGGCCGCCCCAATGTTTTTGACATTGGCACGATACCTAACCTAACGCGACAGCAACTTGTGTTGAT
>JAPYZL010214364.1:0-11910 GCA_030522825.1 Platygaster orseoliae | reverse complement strand
TACTTTGAAGGGGACAAAATAGATATTCATGAATAAATAAATAATTCTTGAAAAAACATGAAATTCGCGATACTTTTTGAACAAACCTCGTATTACAAAGAAACAGCGGGTGAGCGTATTTTCCCCTTGGGCGTATTTACCCCTGTTTCCCCTACTATTTCGTGATGATTGTTTTAATGAAATACGCTATCACTGATTCAATCAAATAAATTGTCACTGATTGAAATAATGGATATTCTCAGCCGGCATGTTATATTGCGGAAATTCGTATAATATTACTGCAATGTACCAGTAATATTATTTTTACAAGATTGTATATGAAGTGTTACTTCAATATGAACGAGATCTTTTCTTTTTTTTGAAATGTTGCTTTCGTAAAATGTTTTATCAATATTGTTGCAAGATTGAAATGTTAATACTACTTTATAATTTCATCTGTAATATACCAGTAATATTATCTTTTCAAGATTGTATATGAAATATTACTGCAATGTTAATGAAATCTTTTCTTTGAAATGCTGCTCTTTTAGTGTTTCATTGATATTGCCGCAAGATTGAAACGTCACTAAATCTCACTAAAACATTGCTGCAACATTACTGAAATTTTGCTAAAATATGCATACAACATTGCAAATGCAGTTATGGGGGACGTTTTCATATTGCAGCAATGTTTATGCAGTCTTCCTGCAATATTTCTACAACATTACTGCAAGATGCAATATTTCACTTGCAATATGTCTGCAGTCTTGAGGCAATATTAAATGCCGACTGGGTTGTATTACGGATTCAATCAGTGAAATCAGTGAAATTCTCACTGATTCAGACTTCAGGAGTAACGCAGCATGTCGCGATGCGAACGCACTTGTTTTTCTCATAATTTTAAAAGACCTCGGACTCGGTATCTCTCCCCTTGCGCTGATATCGCGCCTCCCCTGTATTTTCCCACGCTCCCAGCGGGCCAGCATGAAAATGCTAAGCGGTCGCGTTTCTTTGCCCGTAAATCATGAGCCGATGTTTCGCCGGCAAAAGTGAACGTTGCGCGGCGCGAGCAGTGTGGCGAAATGTGGTAATGCGCTCTTGCGAGCGCCAAAGACGCGCGTCAGTCTGTTTGCCAAGTAGTTCACTCGGCAAAGAATCCATTAAATTCACTTATTTTGACTGTCGAGCTGCAGGGTAGAAGAGGATCTCAAGTTGGAACGAAAACCTCTTTAGTATTTTTTTTTTCTTATGCATTTCCACTTATCAGGTTCTAAAACCATTAACCTCACCAACCCCTAGGCTCCACGCATGTATAATGACTTCTCGACTCTTTCTTTTAGGATCTGTGAATCCTTTTCAATTTTCACGCGTAATGAAGTTCTCTCCTCTTTTTGCTCAAGTACGAGGATTTGAAGGAATTTGAAGGCTGAGAAATTGAGATTCAAAATCATATTTTTCTGAAATCCCATATTTCAGTGAACAAATTAGTGGACTTCTCACTTCGCGCTGTCTTTGTTTTTCTTTTCTTTTCAATCACATCACGTAATGCGTATGTTTCCATTTCCCCGACTTACATATTAATTCCAGTAATCGCATAATGAGGCTCTAAGGTCCAATATGAAGAAAGGAAGGAAAAAAAGGGTGAGGATCAAAAGATACAACAAAACGTAGGGTCATGTCTGGGGTAACGTGGCGTGGGAGCGGTTGGTTCGTTTGTTCGTGTCTGGATTGTCTATCGGGCGATTATGTGTTCGGAACACACAACAACGTGAACTAGGCGAATGAGTTTATCAAACCCGATTTTTCCCGCGTTCGGCTGAATTACAGCCTTTCAGCCTCAGACACCGTATAAAGTGTCGTATTTGTCAGTGTTTCTTATCTGCCTCGTATGAAACTGCGATTCATGTTTCTCCAGAAAATCGGTTTTTCGAGAAGAAATATTGTGCGTTTTGTTTCAAGCTTGCGAAACTTAGCGATCCACGATATATCGTGAAAATGAATGAACTCGGATCCAGAAGTCTACGCTGAAGAAATTTCGAAACGATTCAGTATTTTTCATATGGGAAAACCGATTAATAAAATGGTGAATGTTATGAAATAAGAATAGTAATTGTGAAATTCATCAATAAGCAAATATGTATGAATAAAAATAAAAGCGCTCGGTAATAAGTTGTAATCAGTAATATAAATCGATTCTCCGGAATCAGTAATGAAAATTCAGCAATACAGTATTATATTTTATCCTTAAAAAAAATAAAATCAACAACAGGATGAAAAATAATGCTGAATTGCGGATTTTTCATTATTGACTCCGGAGGATCAATTTATATTACTGATAAATAATAAAAGTAAAATTTTATTTCAATTGTGCTACGCGCACATGCATTTAATGATACTTTGTCAAAACTAATAACTGATCGAAAAAAAGAGAAAGGTAGATTTTTGTATACAAACTGTAAAATTTATAGGGTAAGGTGGGGTAAATCCGACAGTGTGGGTAAATCCGACCTCCCTCTGTTTTTGACAATCGGAAGCACTACGCAAACTATTATTAGTGTTGTCGTGTAAAGCATCGAAAATAACCAAAATGGTGGCATGGCAGTATTTCATTAGTTGACATTGACATGCTCAAACGACCACAAGTGTGTTTTTAAAATTTCGACTTTAATTTTTGTGCATAATTGACTCCAGGATATTTCTTTTTGTTAAAGTGATCGCATAAAAAAGGTGACTGGATTTAGATTCTTTGATTTAAATCCTACAAAGTGCATATAAGTTTGGTTCAATTTTTTTCATATTTTTTTTTAATTGCTTCGTTATGAAAAAAGACGCGGTGGGGCAAATTCGACCTCTAAGTTAAGTTAAGTGAAGTAAAGTTAAGTAACTTAAAACTAAGTTAACTTACGTTAACTATTGTAAGTTAACGTAACTGTAGTTAATTTAACTCGAACCAAAAAGACGCCAGCAAGCTATTGGAGCAGCGAATCGAATGACTCAGATTAATTATTTTGCTATTTTCATTTTTTCTCCATCATCTTTTTTTTCTGTTAAATAGCATAACATTAATTGATTTATCATTGTAAAACCATTATATGTATGTTATATGTGTACAAAATCAAGCAAAAACATAGGCGGTCGGATTTACCCTAGCATTTTTGAAAATAGCAAAAATGAACTTTTTCGTCAAACGCTTGTATCTCAAACTTTTTCAAAGGTATGGATAAAGTGCTATGCATAGAAAGTTGCGCATGTCTAACCTTTAATTTGGTATATGTAACGACTTGATCCGATGTAAAATAAGCATTTTATAGCCAAAACCATTTACTAGGTTGGATTTGCCCCACCTTACCCTACAGATTAATTAGAAATCAGTTATTTCTCTTGAATTAATTTTTAACGACAATGTTTTTCATGAATTTAGTACAAAATAAGAAATAAAAATAGAGGACAAAAATTAAAGGATCTAGATTAATTTTAATTAATAATAGTAATTAAAATTTGTGATTTAAATATTTTAGGTAGATTTGTTTGGAATCGACATAATGACTGTTAATGATTATTCGAAATTTGAAATATGTAAAAAATAATTTTCCATCTTTATTGAATCATTTTCCTCAATAATATCAATGAAATTATTTCTTGAAATTATATGCGTAAATCACACATCTTTTATTGAAAAATTTTATTTGCTTGATTATTTAGTTATTCAAGCAAAAATTCGTTTTTTCGATTAATTCTAACATTTTTGAGTAAAATTTTCATCCAAAAATGTTACATGATGAAATATTTATATCTTTTTTACTATTATGTCTAAGAATTCAGTAAATTATATCTATTGTTGCAAATTTATCATTTATTCTCATAAAAAAATTTTCAATTTCAAGAATTCTTCATCTATTAAGATAACAAATTTTTCCTAATTAAAAATTTTCATATTTCATTCGTTCAGTCTATACCTATACTTGGCTATTTTTCACTTGTTCATTTCTAAGTTTTTTCAACTCTTTTACTTTTCAATAAGCTCAATAAAAACATTGTCATTGAAAATTTATGCATTGAAAACACTTAATAATAATGAGGAGGAAATTCTTCAGTTATCAAAACAAATTTATAATAATGCAGTCAATTCAGGTTCTTGATGCAAAATATTCACCATTTTCGAAAATTATCATTCAAGATATAAATAAAAATGACCAATATTTATCATGTTGATATTACTATTTCCAATTTTCGATATCCATAACCACAATTATTTATAATTTTTTTATTGCCTTTCTAATTGCTTTCATTTTGTAATTAGTTAGATCAGAAAAATCTACATAATGAAAAAATAAAATCATATATCGAAAAAAATATTTTGAATATGTCAATATCAGTAAAGTGTATTTCATTTTTTTTTTTCTTGAAAAATATTTTTCAATTATTTGATCTCTGAATTTTTTAATAAAAATATGAAATTTTCGCAAATTTGAAACTTCCTCAATTGCTATTACAGCTTTTCTAAAATGCAGTCCAGTAGCAATGCAGCAAATCCAGTAAATAGTAATAATCGATAAATTTATGGATTTCTGATATAAATCCGAGTTTTGATAGTTTCTCAGCAATTTAGGATTTTAATTTAAAAATGATGAGATTCTTGTTTCTTCGCCTTTTTTCTATAAGACCCTTATGAAGTAAAAAAAACAATAACATAGTATGTAAGTACTAATATTTCACTTTTTTTTACACTGTCATAAATTCAAAACTACAAAAAATCCTTTCAGGAAGTATGAGCAAAAATGTGTAAATCAAGTCAATGTCAAGGTCTACATCTTGTTTAAATCCAAAAACATCGCATAATCAAATTCGATCATTTCAAGGATTCTAGATTGTGACTTGGCGACTTTCAAACTCTATCAAGGACGTGAACGTTTTCACGTTTATGTTCAACAGAACGAAGGTTGAACTAGAGGAACGTATTTCTGCATGAACGTTATATTTTCCAGCGCATTATCATTGAAAAGAGCAATTTCTTCATAATACCGGAATGATCACATATTTTATGAATGAGTGTATTTTTGCTCTCGTTCCCGAGTCAACGATTAGGAATAATAAACGTATAAAAATGGAATGATAAAAGCAACAAGGAATAAACATATGTGAAATTCGCATAACTTTGCATTATTTAACTTCAATCGCCAATATAATAACACGAAGTTTATGAATCAAAATGCATATTTTCCTTTGAAAACAATATTCAACAATCACTAAAAGTGACTCATTCCTTTAAGACTCTTATTCATAGAACCACTAATCGAACTCTTTAAGAAAAACTTTTTCCTCTCCCTATGAAATATTTTTTTAATTGGAAAAAATTAGACTATTAATTTTTTAGGGTTCAGAGTAATTAAGAATAACGTTTGAATGAAAATTGATTGGTATTTGAAATTGAAAAATAAATAAATTACCATTTCTCTCCTGAGGATGGCGAGTTGAGTGTCAAGGGTGGTGAGCTGCCTGGGCGGGGGCGAGGGCCTGGATTGCGTACCTGGAGTCGGGGTCTTGGCGTTTCTCTGCGATTTACTCGTCGACCTCGCGGGAGGTGGAGGAGGATCGGCGAAATCACCTCTTCCACTGTTAAGGTTGAAGCCACTCAAACTCCTCGGCAAAGGTGGCAGCCCTTGCAGCGAAGACATCGCTATCCTTTCTAGTATGCTGCAACGCAAAAATACAGCCGATGCAACGTGAGTACCGTTACAAGTGCCGCGTGCTTCGTATTTTCTTTTTCTGCCTCTCCTCGCTCGCACTCATCTTCTCCCGAGTCAATCAGAACGATGAGCACGATCGAGGAAGAAAAACCGATATCACGGCTCACGAGCGTCGCGACAGATTTGGCTTATCGCGACTCGCTTCCGCGTTCGTCGCTTTTCCTCTTTTTACGAAACTTTTTATTCGTATAAAAATATATTCGTACGGGTTCGTTCCTGTGCAAACATTTTTACTGTAGTTTCGTGTAAACGTCATGTGAACTGTTAGAATGAAGATAGAGTAAGATGTTAACTATTTTCCGGGTTTCTTAGAATGGATTTCACTCGACGTTGAGTCAAAATACTGCCACTCAAACAGCGAGTAGAAATTAACTCTAAAATTATGAATAATCGCTTATTTTGAGTTCAACTATGAAAAAGTGAAAATTTATTTCAAAGAATTATTAAGTACATTCTGTTACAGAATTTAGGGTGCAAATTGTAATATAGATTTCGACAGCTCATGTTGATGGTAAAACATTGAACTAATAGATATTTAAGTTGTATATATGATCATGCTATAGCCATTTATGTGCTCTTAAGGAAAAATTTTGGTTTTTGTGTTTCAGACGACTCAAAGTTGAAAAATCATGGCGACCGTTTTTCAACATGGCCTTATCGTATCACCCATAAATTGGCCAGATATTGATGAAAAATAAAATTTTTTTTTTTTTTGCTAGTTAATAACATGCCTCACGACATATCAAAAAGTTGTAAATATCAAACAAAAATAAATAACAGAAAAACGTTGTTAAAAAAAAGGTCGTTCAAACCTGACAACCCCCTTAATTATACTTTTGGTTATACTGTATACAAATAAAAAATATATGCACGGAAAAAACAATATGGTTGTCACAACCTCATGAATAGTAACATTTGCTCCAACTATTTTCATGGTGTAGACAACCTCACTCGTGGTTGGTGCAACCACATTAAAAGTTTCTACAAGCCTCACAAGAATTGCAGTTACTTTCAATGTTGTTGCACTAACCACAAATAAGGTTGTCTACTCTATGAAAATAGTTGAGGCGAACGTTACTATTTATGAGGTTGTGACAACCATATTGCTTTTTCCGTGTGAATGTTGGAATATACTTTGATGTACGATAAATGAATATAATTTTGTAAAGTTTTATATAATTCGTTAATTTGGCTTATGTATCAAGGTAAAAATACAATTTTTTGTCTCAGTGTGGAATTTTTATAGTTTGAATAAGATTTTAGGGTTTTTAGGCTAACCAAGTAAACAAGTCTACTTTAATAAATTTTACTTGTGGTTTACACAAAGGACTAATAGATTATTATTAAATCATATTTGATCATTCAACAAATGAAACGAGGTTTGGATTACTTAAATTAACTAACTCAAAAAAAAAAAACAAACAAACAAACAAATATTCAACGTCAGTGACTTTCAAAATCATGGAAAACAAATTCTATGATTGAAATTGGAGTATAAATTTACAATTTTGAAAATGAAGAATGTATAACTCTGAATTCCAAAGATAGATAAATTGAAAATTCAAAGATTCGAAAACATCGAAAAATCGTGCTCTCTAAACCAGATCATCAAAGTTCAAAAACTTTCAAATTCTGAGAAAATATATTTTTTTGACAAATTACTCTCAAAGACTTTCATTTCCTACGCCTCTGCAGTTTACATTTATCGATAAAAAAGTAAAGGAAAATTTCGATTCATATTTGTTTAAAGTTGCAAGTTTTAAAGTTCACAATTAGAAAAAAAAATATATCTCAGAATTAGGTACTTTCCTATTTTCTGTATGAAAGTTTTTAAGTAAAAAAAAATTTATTTGAAAAACAATTTCGGTATTGTTTTAAAAATTTTCGAAATTGTTTTATTAGTTCCTAATCTTTGACATTAGAATTTTGAATCATTTGATAATGCACCGATTTTTTGGTTTGAATTGTGTGGTATTTGAAATTGCGCAAATCGACGTAAAGTTGTTTTCGTACACAGGTTTTGAAAAAATTCTTCAAGGCTCGAGATTTCAATATTTTTAAAATTTTTAAGCAGAATTTCCTCTTTTTTGATTAGTATGTATTTTATTTATTATGTTTTTGTTTATTATATATTTTATTATTTATTATGTACTTTATTATTATTTATTATTATGAAATTTCATTATCGTTTATACTTTCTTCTTATAAATATAAAAATATTTAAAATACAAATTTCACACAATTACGAAAATTTTATAATTTAATAGAATACATTTTTGAACCATAGAAGACTATATTTCATGTTTTTGCACAACTTAAACTTGAGATATTTATATAGAAAAAAGTTGCTTAACGAATTGTAAATTTTTTCTTTCAAAGCACTTAACTAAAAAACTGATGAATCATCAAAATTTTTATATCTTAGGTCTAACAGATTCATGAATCATTCCAGTATATTTCGAACATAAATCATTTCAAAATTCTGAAAAACAGATAATATATAGTTCAAAAATTGAAAAGCTCTCAATCTCGATTTTCATATACTTTCGCTTGCTGTCAAAACTTTAACTGATCTTTTTACATAACTGAAAGTTTGTCGATGTCTATTTACCTCTTTATGTACACCAAAACATCTTTGTTTTTACTTCTGTAGGCACTGTTAAAAATTTTTGTATTGAAAAAATAAACGTTTTTATTTATAAAATATTACATTAATATTTCGTACAATAAACCAGTCGACATTTCTACAAAAATGCTTTAAAAAACTCATTCGAAGGTGTTCTTCCTGGTGACTCACATAATCAATGTTTTTTCTGAATCACGGGACTAGCCTGTGAAACCCATCAATCATGAAACGATGCTTTAAAAAAACGTTCATTGTCGAATTCAATGATTATTTGCATTCACAAATTGAAAGTTCGCCGGATTTTTTGCTTCGTCCACCTACTCCACAGCTCTCGAATCGTACAAAAAACTCGCTCTTGAATGCAAAAATTCGAACTAGATAACCTTGAAGCCAAAAACAGCACTTGAATCATTCCATAATATCTAAGTAGGATCACATTACCGATTAGCAAAAAATTCCATCCAAATTGATAGCAATATATTTCTGTAACGTATTCAAAATTTTCATCTTCTGCAAATATGTTGGAAAGTGTGATTAGCATGAAAAGTCATCACGGAGAAATCAGTGTACATCCAATCATCTGACCGTAATTAACGTCCACGATTAGCATGAAAACAAATCAAAAGAAAATTTACTCGGTCCAATATTACGTTTCATTAAACTCAATTTAAAAAAAAGTTTCTCCGATTCCAAAGCAATAAAGAGATGCAGATGAAATGACTAAGTCATACATTTTCCAGCCATAAAAACGTTTTTCTCCGTAGACTGAAAAAATGTCCAGTTATTTTCTTGAAATGCAACTATGGAATTTCTACATTTTAACATAAAAGCAGCACGCAAATGTAGCATGAATCAATCCGAAGAAAATTATGGAAAAACGAGGATTCGTTTGAAATGAATTTTATTTTTAGCTTTAATTAATTCCAAGGAGCTTCGTGCATCTCTCTTCATGAAACTTTTTTCCGTGTAATTAAATGCTTAACTGCCCGCAACAATAAATTAACACTTTAAGTTCAACTTCATGTCCATGTAACACATATCGAACAAAGAAAACGCGAAAGTGACAATGACATTTTAGCGGAAAAAAAGTGACGCAACCGTGCGACGGAAGTGAAAAGCCCGACACTTTTTCCGAGATTGATTAGAAAATCCTTATCAAATTCATTACAGAATTTCTTCGAAGAAATTTGAACGGCTCATTTATTATGCATTCTTCGCATTTTTTCTCGACCCGGCAATGATAAATTATTCAACCGAAGATTTAAAATAATCACAGGCCAATTTAACGGAGGAAATATCGTGAGTTACGTAAAAGCTGAAAAGCATTCATTAAACTTGTTGCAAACGACCGGACAAAGCGAGGAAATAAACCAAGCACGAGTTTAAAAGTCGTCCTAAAAAGCATTAGAGCGCGACGCTCGGTTTGAAAATGAAAGAAAAAAAGGGTGTTTGAAAAAAACATGAAAAGCAAAAAGATGCGACGAGAGCAGTGAGCGTCAAAAAGTGGAAAGGCAGGGAGTAAAAAGAAAATCCGAATTTCTGATTTCGCCTACCGTGTAACATTGACACACTTCGTTGACCCCTGGGGACGCGCGGGGTGAATATAATTATAGCGGGTCAATAAAAATTATCGTGAATGGGCTATTCCACGTTATCTTAATCCAAATTAGTGAGAATCTAATGATTTTCAGTGAGATCTTACTAATTACAAAAGTAAAAATCCGTTATATGTGGAATTTCGGAGGACTAATTTTATCAATTTATTTTTCCCAAGGGAAATATTTCTTAAAATCCACTTTTCCCAATACTATCACAAATTTTTCTCTTGAAAATTAACTTTTCTTGAAAATTTTCTAATGTCTCATGATTCGTTCATAAATTTCGTGAACAATTTATCAACAGTTTTTCTTAAATTTTTGAAATTATCTGTAAATTATCCAACAATTATTGTCTCAGACATAAATACTTTTTGGTATTTTCTGAGAAAGGAATTCGATTCAAACACAGATCAAAACTATTGATACACTAAAACATTTGAATTTTATATTTTATCCAGATTAATTATTTATTTAAAAAATTGTAAAATTGTGTATTCATCATTACACAAATTACCTGTAAATAAAGAAAAATACATTTTATGATTGAAATATGCAAATAAAAACAATTCGTTTATAAATTCTAACCGAATTTACACCTGAACAATTTATCAACAGTTTTTCCTACATTTTTGAAATTATCAGTAAATTATTCAACAATTATTGTCTATGATATAAATATTTTTTGGTATTTTTTAAAAAAGGAATTCGATTCAAACACAGATCAAAACTACTGATACACTACAACATTTTGAATTTCATATCTTATCCAGATGAAATATTTAAAAAATTGTAAAGTTGTGTATTTATTATAACACAAATTATTTACTTGAAAATCAAGAAAAATAAACTTTATGATTGAAATGTGCAAGTAAAAAATTACGATAATGAAATATAGGAAGTCGGAACTTCAAATACTAAGAATTTCAAATGTTGAAACTATAAATTACAGAATTTGAAAAATTGAAAATTTCTACCTGAAAAGTTATATATTAAAAGAAAGAAATTTCAGTAACTCAATATACGATATTTCCAGAGTGAATAATGCAGTATTGTAAATTTTCAGTAAAGAAAGAATCGAATCGAAAACCTTTCAAAATCTATAGACGACGAAAACTAAATTCTCAAACTTTAAAATTAACAGAATTACTCACTCTAAACTAACTAAATAATAAGGTAATTCTATATGAATCTTGAAAGTTAAATAAAATTCAAAGTTAAATTCACAAAAAAAAAAAAATAATCTCTAAATCAGTGATCTGAAAATTGTGAAAATTGTATTCCATGATTGAAATGTGCAAACAAAATTCCAACGTAACTAATATTCATTTAATTTTCAATTCATTTAAGGTGGAAGTACCTCTTGAGGCCGAGAAATTTTGAGATGTATTTTTGAAAAAATGAAACGATGCACACAAAAATTGATATTGTTTATATCTAGAGCAATGTTTCAAGATAAAAAAAAAACATTATTCATAGTTATATTAAATAAAAAATTAATTGACTTTTGGTTAATTCCCTGACAACTGATATTGACATTGGCGTACACGATCCTGGCCACAATTTTCATCTGAAATCATGAAACCAAACATTTTTTTACTGGAGAGGGTTTTTTATCCTAGATAGACTATGATCTTTGCAAAATTCGAACTTTAACCATAAAAATCATTGTTTAAAAAAAACTTTTTGAAAATTTTTTGGTTTTGCAACAAATTAAGAGGAGGGATCCACTTTCACCTTCCATCTCCCTCGCTCTCGCGCGGTTCACATTCTATGCATCTCTCTTGCACGCGCTGGGAAGCCGGGAGCGAGCCCCTCGCCTTAACCACATATTTTTATAGTTTAAGTTCGAATTTTGCAAAGGTCGTAGTCTATCTAGGATAAAAAACCCTCTCGAGTAAAAAAATGTTTGGTTTCATGATTTCAGATGAAAATTGTGGCCAGGATCGTGTACGCCAATTTC
>JAPYZL010214356.1:0-11579 GCA_030522825.1 Platygaster orseoliae | reverse complement strand
CATATGAGACCCGAGTCTATTCAGAGCCTGCGGCGCCTATGACTGGCTGGCGCCTCCCCGCATTGCGGGGGTTGCGGGGGTGTTATTTACGCCACTGGAAATACGAACCATTAAAAAATTCTTTTATCGTACGTACCAATAATGAGTGACAAGAATCTTCAACATTGCATCAGAAAATATTGTTCTGTACTTAGAAAAAAATAACTATTCATGCTTTATTGTTATATTGTACGAGAAAAGTGAAGCTATTAGAGGAAAAACGCGAATTTCCCATAAGACCTTTGCCGCAGATACCAGAACGTGATTTTGAAAATCAATTTTAAAAAAAACTTAATCAAATTTTGAGGTTCGGTTTGCGGGATATTATCGGCATGTAAAAAAGAGTCCAGAAAGTCAAAACATCTCGTTTTCAAAAAAAATGTCAGTTAACAGGTTTTGACCGCCGACCCTTCACTTGAGATTGTAAATTAAAAATATCTGAAAATTGAATATCAATTTCATGTATGAAATTTCAAAATTTCAAAAATTCAAAAACTCGAAGTTTCCAAATTTCTTTGAATTCAATTATCTCCAACATTTCTAAAAGTTTTCAAATTGTCAAAAACGTCTAATGTTTTTCATGTTTTCAAAATTTTCCAATCACATTACCACACTTTTTAGTTTTTCAAATTTTGCAAAATCTTAAAGATCAGTGAAGACTAAAAATGGTTCATGAGTATTGAAATATAAAAATGATCATGTATATACATACCTATATGTAACGCGCTCCGATAAAAAGGACCTTCTCGGCAAAAAATCGATTTTCGTATTATGATTAATTCTAAAAGTTCTATTACTAAACTTTAATTGGCAGAATACGAAATTCCGTAAACTTTCACTTTTGCCGAGTCGGTCCCTTTTGTCAGAGCGCGTCACATATAGAGAGAGACCCGAAAGAGGTCTATATAGACCCGATCTGTAGGAACCTACCGAACCTACCTATGGACCAAAACACCTTTTCGAGAAAATCACGTTCAAAGTTTTTCGCCTAGAAGCAAGTAAAAGATTTATCCTTTGCTCTTTCCTTTCCTACGTTCATTCAACCGTAAGAATGATCGAAATATGCGTGGGGTGATAGGCCTACAGGGACTGGCTGTAAATGAATCAAGCATTTTGGGCCAGCCCCGAGGGACCACTGGACCCAAAAGAGACGGGAATATTGAAGTGGTAAACAGAGAAAGACGATAGGGAAGGTCAAGTTGTCTCGTCGAAATAAATATTATGAAAAACATGAATCCAAAGCTGAATTTTTATCGTAAAAAAACGAGATTGGTCGCAATTCATCAGGTAATTCGGTCGAATGACTTTGGCGGGTTTTCAGTCAAAGTCGGAGACAGCAATCTTTTACTTAAAGTTTTAGCACACTCTCGAGTCATGGCCGCGCCACCAATGTTGACTTTCATTTATCGGAATCGCCCAATCGCGTTCGCGCTTTCAAACGGTCCGCCATTCGTGCCCGAATCATCTACGCTGATTGAAGATCGTTCCAATCTCTGTTGAGGCCAAGATTCTGATAGAGGCTCTAATACTCGCACACAGCAGCGAGCGCACAAAAATCAAACCAATTTTGACCTACTACTGCACTGTAAAAAATCCCGCCGTAAAGTTACTACGTTCAGCATTGTACAGAATCCGACCCACGCTGAGCATGGTTTTTTTACGATGCTGAGCGTAATAACTTTACTGGCGTATTGTAGTTTTACTAGCTCTTGTAAATTTACGACGCTCAGCATAGGTCGGATTCTGTATGATGCTGAGCATGTTGGAGTTACGAGCGGCTAGTGAGTTGACTACGCTCAGCGCAGTTATTTAATTGAAACGCGAGTAACTCAACGACAAAGTTGGTAGATTTACTATGCTGAGCGTAGTAAACCTACCAACTTTTGCCTTATTAGCCCGTAGTAACTTTACGACGGGATTTTTTACAGTGTGTGTATGCACAATAGCTGTTATTGTATATAAATACAGAGATTTTGTTTTGCTGATGTTATGAATGTCGAAAACGTAATTGTTTCATTATCATTAAAAAATTTTCGTGAATGTTTTCATTCTGTATAGTTTTGATTTATAGTCAAAATTCCACCACTGTCGTTCAAAAACTGTAAAAAGTGATACCGACCAAGTCGTTCGACAGTAAATGTGTAATATACGAGATTTTATCAAAAAAAAACTTTTTAGAAGGACTCTTTTTTTAAAAATAATTGAAAAACGGCATAATAATAAATTAAAAAGTGGCGGAAAAGTGATATTTGCATGGGTAATTGTTTAGATAATGTTATTAATTTTGGTGTTTGAGCTGTCGTAATTCGGTAAATGTTTCATCAAAGATGTCGTAAATTTATTCGGGAAATTAATAAAATCGTTCTCACTAGTCGTGACCATGAGCTACTAAAGTGAAAAATATTGAAAAATAGTAAAAAGTATGAAAAACTACAATAGAAAAGTGACACATTATTGAGGTTATGTAGAAGTGAGTTGTTTACATGCTAAACGATGATTTCGTATCGATTGTAGTTATGTGTTGATTTTTATATTGAATATTTATGTATTCAGGACCGTAGAAAGAAAATGAAGACGAAGACCCGGGTTAAAAAAGATGGCTTTTAGCGTTTTTAACTAACGTACCTAACCCAGGTTATCTCGCTTTTTGGACAAACTCGCTTTTCGAGTTTTCAACTAACATACCCTGCTTCAAAAAATCCATTGAAAACCATTGAAAACTGTAAAAAGATACCATTGTCAATGGTTCTCCATGTTAAGTAAATGGGATTTTCAATCGTCCTGAACTATTGGGACGATTGGAGCCCAGTTATCGAAGTTTAAAATTCTAACAAGAAACTCGGTCTTACGAAGAGTAGGGATAAAAACCATCTACCAAAATTTACTTAAATTTTCTTCATATTTTTCTGAGTCGAAAAGTCTTTTGCGACTTTTCGCAAAACTAAAAATCAAAAAACATATTCGAGTTAGAAGTTTCAAACAATCAGATTTCTCAGATTTCAAACTTGAATATCTTTTTTGGTTTTGAGTTTTGTGAAAAGTAGCAAAGGACTTTTCGACTCAGAAAAATATGGAGAAAATTCGGTTGGAGTTTGGATCGTGGTTTTCATCCCCTTTTGTCGGAAAAGCGGATTTATTGTTTAAATTTCAAACTTGAATAACTTTTTTAATTTTGAGTTTTATAAAAAGTGACAAAGGACTTTTCGACTTGAAATTCAAAAAGGAATATTACATTTCTTTTTGGTATGGGGATTCTGGTACACCCTGTATATTGCAAATGTGGCGATAATCAAAAATAATTGAGGGTGCGCATGCGATAAGGGCATAGGCGCTAGGCAGTTCCTTCCATGCCTATGCTCTTATTGCATGCGCACCCTCAATTACATGCTGTAAAAAATTTGTAACATGGACATTGAGTTTTTATGTTTATTGAGGTGTTAAAGAGTTGGTAGTTTCTTAATTTGATGATAATTATTATTAAACTTTAAACGAACAAATGAACGCCAAACAATTTTTCGGAGTGTAATAATTAATATAAAATTTTGAATTCAAATTAGAGTCCGAATTGTAGCACTGTTTACTTATTTTCAAAAATAACATTGCAATCATTTATATACGCTGAAAAAAACTTTTAAACACTGACAGTACATTTTCAAGACGTTTATTTATAGTGTCAGGTACGAGTTTCGAAAATATATACGCAATTATGAAACATACAGTGAATCAAGTTTTGGATGTAATTTTTAAATAAATATTAACATTAAAATTATCTTATCACATAATATAAATTGTATAACAGCAGAGATGGGCATAATCAAATACATTTGTAACGAGTTACGTAAAAAAATACAAGTTACAAGTAACGAGATACTCGACCGTTACATGATTACATGTAGTCAAGTATCTTGGACGACAAAATACTCCGTTAAGTGTAACGAAATATTCAGTAACCGAAAATACATCGTTACTTTGTATTTTCAACACCAAGATACTCCGCTACGAGTACCAAAGTATCGACTTATCGAGTCGAAAAAAAAAAATCTTTGCATTTAATCATGTTACTAGAAAATTATCCAACAACTGATAAATGTATTTTTGAGGTAACATATTTTCAGAAGCACCTTACAAATTTTGGAATTTTTTCAATTGCTGTTATAATTGTAGCAGTTTTGGAAGATCGCCTTCTCAACTTTATACTGCAGTTAGTATCACAATTTAATTGATTCACTTAAAAGCGCTTGATAGAATTGTTTTGCAACAATAAATTCTACTAAAATTGACAAATAGTTTTTAAAGGGGATTACAAGGAATCTTTTTCAAAACGCAGATTAGACAACAATAAATCAACCTCACGTTGGATCTTGATGAACAACAATTAAAAATTTATTGTTCGTTAATATCTGTTTATAACAAATATTTTTAAAAAACGCAAGTTTGAATTTTGTGCATTTTTCTTGAACGTCTATAGTACTTACGACAACAATAGTTGTTCAACTTGAAATTGTTTATATAACAATTCTTTTGGTAACAAAAATAAAAAATTATTTGTCAATTATCGCGTAATCGGTTATTTCCCTATGCACTTGTGACAATAACCAGTCGACTAAACAATGCATACAACAATTTATTAAAAACAGTAGATATTGAAATAAAATAATTTTCCTTTTTAACATGAGTAAATTTTCGTAGACACTATTTATTATCTTAATTGATACACGCTAATGTTATCTCTCATTTAAAAATAAATTATACATTGTCATCAAATTTCCAAGAGTGGAAAGATCTCATCAATGATGCAGAACACTGTTGTGGTCGAGTCCGAAGATCCTTTAATATGGAGATATTTTTATTCAAGTAGATTTTGAAATGTGAAACGAAAATTTCTAGAAACTCAAAGTTCTGTTTATGGTTTCTGGAATAAAAGAATCTTGCAAATAAAAATCGAAAACTAGGAAAATTTTTTATACAAACTATTCCCTTATGCGTTATTTCTTACAATCGAATTTCGAAATATTGAGTTTTCAAGTGGGTGGGGGGGGGGGTGGGGGGGGGGGGGGGGGGGGGGGGGGGGGGGGGGGGGGGGGGGGGGGGGGGGGGGGGGGGGGGGGGGGGAGTAAATAGCTATGCAACGGCAACGCTAAGGGAGAGAGGGTAAACTAGGTATGCCTAGTATACCTAGTACCTAGTAAACAAGGTATGCCTAGGTATTTTTTTAGAAATATTTTCAGTTTCTTAAAACGAAAGTTGATATTACTATAATCGTATTTTAAAGTTAATTGAAGTTTTTTTATAACAAAAGCAAGTGATACCATAATGACAGGCTTTCTTTCGATTGATACAGACAATCTTTGCTTCCAGAAGCTTGTGTCAAAAAATAATGACGAATTGCAAAAAAAATGTCATATGGAAACATACAAATCAAAAATAAAACAATAGTCGTTAAGAGGACATAGAAGCTTCTGTAGTGCAAGAGAGACGAATAGAACGGAAAACGAATGAGAGGAAGGAGGACGAAAAGAGAATGTCTTCCGAGTCGCCTTAATGGTACAGCTGTTGTGTTTCTTCTCAGCTGATTACGGTTGTCATTCAATATCCCTTGTAACATATAGTGCCTGCTGGAGCTGTGACATGAGGTAAATATGAGAGAAGCATTACATTAGTACGGTCCAGAAAAATTAAAAAAAAGCCTCACAACACGCTTTTTATCAGCTTATATATAAATTACGAATAATATAATAATAAAGGTCACCGTACACCAAAAGACGTTTCTCTCTGTATATAATATAAATTTTCATATATATATATATATATATTGTAAAGTCTGTATTTAAAAATCATTACTAAGTTATATTTTTTTTCATTATTCCTTTTTCCTCCCTATATGTGAAAATATTAAGTATTCAGAAGCTCACACTTACGAATCTATATTTCAATCCTATGATATGTTTCACACTTCAATGTAATTAATGTGGCAGTTGAGTACGTACTACATACAACAAAGCGGATTGTCGGGCCTTTTTTTAACTTTTCTGGGCCATACTAATGTAATACTTCTCTCATATTATCTCATGTCACAACTCCAGCAGGCACTATATGTTACAAGGGATATTGAATGACAAGGGTAATCAGCTTAGAAGAAACACAACAGCTGTACCATCAACGAGACTTGTTTTATTTTTTATTTATATGTTTACATATGAAATTTTTTTTTGCTATTAGTCATTATTTTTCGACACACGCTTCTGAAAGCAAAGATTGTCTGTATCAATCGACAGAAAGCCTGTCATCATGATCTCACTTGTTTTTGTTACAAAAAAATTATTTTTCGAAGTTTGAACTACGTGAATCCGATAGTTCTGCGATCTAGAAAACTGTCAACATTTTTTTACTGTTTTTGAAGTTTTTTTTATAGGGTAGAGCATACTGCATTCAATAATAATATGTGACAACCTCAAAATCGAGATATTGGTCCTTAGGTAGGTTTCTACAGATCGAGTTACATGGAATTAAAATATAATTAATATAAAACATAAAAATGATTCATGAGATTCATGAGTAGTTTGACTAGAAGTAATTCAAAAAATACATATTTGTGAAATTCTTTCATTATCATGTCTCAGCATGTTAAGCAAATTCCCTTACAGTTTCTAAAGATGTACTAAAACGTTAATTACACTTGAATCGCAGATTCTACAATACGACATGTGGAACGTGACACCAATGAATCTGTGGGACTGGTCTGCGCTGAAAGAGAAAATAGCAAAGCACGGGGTGTGAAATTCGTTACTGATGGCACCAATGCCCACCGCCTCGACCGCTCAAATTTTAGGACATAATAAATCGTTCGAGCCGTACACCAGCAACATTTACGTTAGGCGCGTTCTCTCCGGTGAATTCCAAGTCGTCAATCCCTATCTCATGAAAGATTTGACTGAAAGAGATTTATGGGACGACGACATGAAGAACAAAATCATAGCCAAAAACGGATCCATACAGGTTATTACTCAATCCTATTAAATCCAAATTATAAAAATACATATCAGAAATTATTCAATACGATTTTATTAAAATTGCACAGGCGATCGAGGGCATTCCTAAGGAGCTCAAAGAGCTCTACAAAACAGTGTGGGAAATTTCCCAAAAAACGATCCTGAAAATGACCGCGGATCGCGGTCCTTTCATCGACCAGTCAATGTCTTTGAACATTCACATGTCGGAAGCGTCAGCTGATAAAATCACGTCGATGCATTTCTACGGATGGAAATTGGTAATAATTGGTGCTAGAGTACATTTTATGCTTATTTTAGATGAAAATTTGAACTGTTTAAAATCACCGTATTCTTCAATATACCTGATAATATCGGATTTCATAAAATCTTTAGAATCTCCCCGCAAATTCTATAGTATAGCTATTTGTATATCTAGGTGCTAAAGTATGACGTTTCGCGCTGAGATATACATCTAGTTTTTTATATCAAAACCATCAACAAAGGAACAAAAAAATTTCAGGTTGTGTTGGGCAATGCATATAACGCCTGTGCAGGTCACATGACCTGTGCGGGCGTTTTACACTGGAATTTTCGCGTTGCTGTGCATAATATAAAAAACTCACTGACTGAGGCACAAAAATAAACTTTGCAACTTTTAGGGGCTGAAAACGGGTATGTATTACCTGAGGACAAAGCCAGCGGTGAACGCGTTGCAATTTACCGTGGACAAGAGCAAACTGAAAAAGAAGGTTGAGAAAAAAGAAGAAAATAAGGAGCAGAATGGCGATGTTGAGAAAAGAAAAAATGAAACAGAGGAGGCTTACATATGCAGGCGAGACAATCCCGACAGCTGCTTGGCTTGCAGCTCCTGAGCGACGACAAAAACCAACATTGACTCATCTAGATGATTTTTTTTTTTTACTTGTGTTCATTCCCATTTCATATATATTTTATTTCATATCGCGGAATAGATTATGAAACCGTTGCCAAAGCTAATTGTTTCTTATTTTCATTATCACTGCACACTACCAATTTTTTTGTAAAAGCTTGTAAATTTTTCATTAATTGTATGAGAATCCATTGACAAGCTTGATGCATCATTTTGTGCTTATTTTACAGTTTTTTGTACAGAGGAATAATATACGCGATAAACATGTTATGTGTTGTCGAAATTATTTCAATATAAACTTTTAGAAATAATTGAGATCAAAACAAACGGTAGTTTTCCATTGACGGTAGTTTCCGTCGATGGAAAACATACTGCCGGACTTATTATTTTAGATTATTAGGAATCCCTGGCAAAGTGACTGCGATGTTTAGACAGCGCAACAAAAATCGCATTTCATATTCATATTTACGTACCGAAAACGTTTGAAAATCCAGTCAGTATATACAAATGTATAAATTTAAAAGCCAGTTTATGTGATACAATAATTGACTACATAAAATGATAAAATATTGTAAAATATAGTGCGCGTGACAGTCGACAAATTTCGGCAATGCGGTACATTTACCACATGAAAATAGTGCAAAATAAAGTATTTAATCACAAATCGTGTTCCGTTAAACTGTGGTGGTCATTAAAATCGCTGTTTTTATTTTTAAAACCAAGTTAAAAATGTATTGACAACTACAGTTATGTTGAGTTAGTATAAGTTAGGTTATTATAAATAAATTAAGAACTTTGTTTTAAAAATAAAAACATCGATTTCTATGACCGCCACAGTTTAACGAAACATGATTTCTGATGAAATACACTACTCTGCACTAATTTCATGTAGAAAATGTTTCGAATTGCCGAAATTTGTCGACTGTGAATCCTTTCAACAATTAATACTGCAGTAAGTCTATTATTTTTATGACCTGCAGTCTTCACAATTTTCACAATACTCCGTTCTCCTACTGACTCTTCGTCAACTATGAATTCGATTATTTGAACAAAACTATAGTCAACAAGTTGCGCAAATGAGTTGTCAGATTTTCGATTGATTTTGAGAGCAGTTAAAAACAAACAATTATTTTTGAACATTCTTTTAAAAGTTTCACTAGTATCCGACAACTTCAGTTTTTCTACTCATTTAGCGTTAGGAATTTTCGGACAACCAAAATATCGAATATCAGTAAATGTCAAAATATCAAGATGAACTTTATCGTTGATTTGTAAAATAAACTTTTCTGCGACACTTTCACCATTACCTAATTCCATTTTTTCAACTATAAAATCAAAGCTTTGTTAGAGACCTGTGCGCCGGCAAATATGACTACTCGCACCATTAGCAGCATGGATCTGCTTAAAAAGTTTTCCATTACTTGATTCAAATACGTAACCACTATGACTCTGTAATGGGCCCCAATTCGCCACGCTACGTCCAAGATGAAGGAGCTGATGGATATTCAGTCATGGCACGTTTGCCATACAGATTTTCGGTTCCAGCAAAAAATTCAAATAGTAATCGATCTGCTTCATTCAGTTTTTCAATTGTTATTTTTGATTGCAGTAAAATGTGCATAGCTTGTACAAGTTTAGCCCAATGAATGACATACTTCGGTCTTAAAACAATCTATAAGAGTCCCACGCTATAGTAAAGCAACCAGTTTTCCCAATCTCATCCTTTAAAAAGTTTTCAATCGAAAAGTGACCTAGTTCTTCGGGCTACTTGTATAGCCCTTGGCGAACGACGACCTGTAGGGGGCCTATAGGGGGCCTGTACGTACCGATAGGTAACGTGTAGGGCGCGTATACGTACCGACAGATCACTTGTCGGGCGCGTACAGGGGGTCTGTACGAGACCTATAGGGTTAATGTGGGTTAAGCACAGTGTTCGTAACTTTTTGTAGTTTTTCTGTCTCCGTTCCTTTTCTAGCGCTACAATCAAACATAAGCCTGTCCTTGTTTAGTAGTACTAAAGTACTACGAGTTACGAACACTGGTTAAGTATACCTCACCAACATGTCCAACTTAACGCATATGCTATATGTAGGTTGACTGTAGTGCACCTACTAGTGATCGAGCTTTCGCCTATATGTGACCTACATGAAACATGTAGGTGACCTACATTTCAGCTGTAGGTGACGTACGTTTGAACTGTAGGTGACCAATTTTTCGTTGGGCAACTGTAGGTAATATGTACGTGAGCAGTCGATGATATATAGTGCACTGTAGGTACACTATAGGTGACATGTAGCTCACTATAGGTCACCCTTAAGTACCTACAGTTTACTGTACGTCACCTACAGGAGTTCTGTTTGCTGTTTGCAGTGTGTGGCAGGCAGATTATTTCCTTATAAGAATTTGTTCTTTATTCATTACTTATTACACACAAATTATTGTCAGATTATTTTTTCACTTTTTACAGATTATTATTTTTTACTTTTTAAAGACATATAATATATTTATAAGTGCATGTCATATTCAAGTCATAAATACGTTACGGTTCAGTTACTTAAACTTAATGATGTCGCATGATTTAGAATTAATAGATGACTATAGACGAAGATACGCTAATTCGCGTATCTTTATCCTTAAGGATAAAACATTTTTAAAAACAAACATTTTTTATATTCTACAAAGCATATACTGGTTCCTATTTCATATTTTATAAACATCCCAATAAACATTCACGTCGTGATATCATGTACGCATACATTTGTTGCAGCAATAGCCTGTCACCATATCATGGTATGACATGACGTCATACTGAAGTCATTATATCACGACATGACATGATGTCATAATGAAGTCATAATGCCGTCATATGATGACATGTCATGCCATAATATCATGATGATATGCTATTGCTGCAACAAATGTATGCGTACATGATATCACGATCTTAAATGCTTGCTGGGATTATATAGATTGTAGGAACTTTGATTCGTCACAGTAATTACCACAAAGATTGCCTTAAAAAATTTATTGTCCTCTATGTTATACACATAGGCCTTACCCAGAAAACCAAATCATGGCAAGATTTGCCCAAGACCTGGGCAAGAATCTTGCCCCAGTCTTGGGTGATTTTACGGCCACAGTGTTGCTCTAGCCTTGGCCAAGAATTCTTGACACAGTCTTGGGGTGGTCATGTCCAAGAGTTTAATTATTTTATCCAAGATCTTGATAAAGTCTTGGGGTAGTCTTGACCTAGTCTTGGGATGATATTGCCCAAGAATCCAATTTTCACTATCAATATTTAAAATGAAAAAAAAAATTATTTATTCAGAAAATTAACTAATTGTATATTTCACACACGTACAATCAAGTATATAACAATTAGCTGCTATTATTAAACAAAGCCCATAACTTGCATCTGAAAAATTAGCGGCATACCCGGAAAACCAAATACCTCCAGATTCAACCCAGATTTGATGCAAGATTTTGATTAGAATTCATCAATTTTTGATGCGGCCTACGTCCGCATAATTCACCAAATTTCGACCCAGATTTTTGAAACCAAGGTTGTGTTCCAGACTAGATCAATTTCTGATCAAAATTTTTGAAACCAAAGTTATGTTCCAGACTGGATCAATTTCTGATCAAAATTTTTGAAACCAAAG
>JAPYZL010214347.1:0-15539 GCA_030522825.1 Platygaster orseoliae | reverse complement strand
TTGATCAAAAGTGTTATACGTTTGGGGCAAATATATATCTATTTCGCCATATCCGAAAATACATATGTTAATAGTTAACATTTCTTCTCTCAGTGTAGAATATGCTTTGCAATGAAAGTGTAATAATTTTCAAGTTTTTCAAATAATTAAGATAAACTAAATTTCTAGTATTTCATATATCTCCAGAACTTTTAGTTTTTTGTATGTCTTTATTATTCACACAATTTGAAAGATTTTGTAATCTTTTTATGAATCGCCATGTAAATTACTCGAATTAGATTCTATAAGAATTAAAATTCCATAGATTTTGAGGATTTTCATTGATTTCTGGAAAAAAAATGTAACTACAGAGAAAAAGTTATTAGATGACAAAAATCCAGTATGTCAAACCGAAAAAAGACAGTATACTAAATAATATTTTCTCTATCCTCAAGAAAAATCTGAAAATCTGCACACATATCCATTGCATTAATTCAAACTAGTTCTGAATGTTTTCACAAATTTTTATAACTGTTATCTTCAAGCTCTATCCATACTTTCGAATTCTAAAAACTTTCACAATACAAAGAAGATTCTAAATGATCAATTATATAATCATAAGAGCATTTGACGAATTTTAGCAGATAAAATAATCAAACACCAACCTTTTTTCTTTTTTCAAAACCACAAAAATCGGTTCCATTAACGCTGCTTGCAAAGTTCCTTGGAATAGGCTCTGATTTTCTTCTCAAAGCATTCGATCTGATCGCGTTTTTTGCAGGTTTCGCATTCAGCTTCAGAAAATTCGGGCTCTCAAATGTTTTTTCCACCAAATTAGTTTTCCTTTTTTTGTAAACCACGGGATATTCGCACTTTTCGACGCAAATTGCCGAATCCTTTCGTTGGGGCATCACAGAAATTTCGCTGTAAACTCTCTCGTTTTCCACGTTGACACATTTCACATTAAAACTGATCTCCGCGTCTTTTCCTCCAGGAATTACTTGAAGCTTCATCGTGATAATCACAAATTTCACTTGAACGCAACTTTTTTCAAAATCCCCAAAAACATTTCAGTCAAATGTTTAACCTGATTATTGTTTTTTTTCTTCCATTTTTTTTCAAATGGAAGTTTATCTGGGTTTGACACTTTGGAGGGTAGTTCGTTAAAACAAAAACAAACCAACAAAACCTAAAAATACTCTGAACAATAGCACATGCCACTCAATAAAAGTCGTAAAATCGAACTTTATGACGTTTAATCGATAAGTACAATTAAAGTTCTCTTCGCAACGTAGAATTCTTCGAAGGGGAAATCAAAAAAAAAAAAGTTATTTTTAAGTTGATAAAAAAACTCGTGTTGGGGAAAATGGAAATGTTTTAGACGCAGTTGGCAATTTTCCGCGAAATGGAAGAGATAAGGAAATAATTGAAAATTACACGGTGAGGAAAAATAAACACAATGCAGGTACGCTTTCGATAGCTTAGTTTTTCTTCGCGTGGCACGAACATTATCACGAGCTCTGCCAATTCTTACGCGGTCGCAGACCACAACTGGAGAACGTCGGCGATAATAATACGTATTTTATTAAGCCCATGCTTACTTATGCTGGCGCAGCAATGCGACAATAGAAACGTGATTAGAAAAAAAAGAAGGAAGTAGAATTTACAACACGAGAAAAATGCGAGATACAAAGTTTTTGTTCGAGGAAAAAGCATAAATCATTGAATATTTTTGTGAAATCTTGACAATTGCAATACTGTTTTGACAAACTATGTGAACAAATATCAAAAATAACTAGAAATAGTTAAAACTAACTATATTTCAATGATTGAAATTGAATATTGCATACATTTGAATTTTAACTATTTTTAGTATTAAATGTTTATTGACTAATTGAAAAAGTAATTTTAGACTATTTTACTGGTTGCTTTTTTTTCGCTAGACACATTAGTCAAATATGACTATGAAATGAAAAAAATACGAAGCAGGATTCTTGATTTTGCATATCAAAAAAAAAATTAAATTAATGACCAAAAGCGGATGAACTGCGCAAATGAAGTTTCTGAAAATAGACTAATTAACGACTTGTCGACCCCATGAATAAATGGACCAACGGATACAAAAGCGCCCGTATCTGCAATGTATTCCGGTTAAAAAATGCCCTAACATCCCGCGATACGAAAAATGCTAATAAAAATGTTGTCAACGCCGAGCTCGTTATCGGCGACCCAGAAATGCCGGTCAATGCATTGTTGCAAACTTTGTTTTTCTATTTTTGTTTGAATCTACTTTGCGTTGATAGAATTTTCCTGGGATAATCGAGATTTTCAATTTTACACGTAATGAATAAAATTTTTTTAATTTGTTTTCTTGAATGACGTTATTCGGTATTAACGGGTCTTGCATATTTTGTAAACAATATGCAAATGACATTGTAGTAATTATTAGGGCCAAATATTTATAAATTTCTGTAGACTTTTGATTAGGACTCTCATTGTTAATTTTAAGTCATTAAAATTATTGACTGTGAAAAATCGCGGAAAAATAACTTTCTGCCTCCAAAAAATTAAAAATCATGAAAATGCGGCCATTATTTCACGGAAAAAAAAATTTCATGAAATACATTGTATTTAGATTTGTTGTACAATCAGAATAAAAATCAAGTATCAACAAAATAGGATGAATTAACGAATTATGGAATGGCTATTTCGTGCATTATATGTTTATTTGCCTAATTCTATACATTGGTATATACAGTTTATTCAATTATATATAATTGAGAAAATGACAATGGTTAAGTTTTTTTTGCAAAGTTTTAAATTGTGAAAAAAATACAATAAAAATTCTAACGAAATTTACATTGTGACATTGTCTACTTGTTGATTAATTTTTGATTCAACACATTTGAAAATCATAAATCATACTTTTAAAATTTGTGACGTTTGAATTTCAATTGTGATTATTGTAAATGTTGTGACTTGTGACATATTGTGATTGTTTTGACAGTCATAACCTAGCAACAATTGTCATTATATGTAATTGCCACGTTTGACAGTATTTGACATTCCTCAAAGTTTCTTGACAAAAAACAAGTAAGGCTTTTTTATCGATTGATAAAAAAAAACAATAAATAATATTTTATCAGTCACTCAAAAAAAAATGTATTTTTTTTTTTGGCAAATTGTTTTAATTACTTCAAAATTTCCAAATTTTAAAAATTTGAAACATGTTCATTTATAAAAGCAATTAGAACTCGCTAATTTTCTTTCAAATTTTCGGAGAATTTTTCGATCAATATTCTTTTTTTCGAAAAATTTACTCGCCTTATCTCGAGTTATCTTTGAGTGCATGATTTCAAGTGATCTATTATTTTCATCGTGTAATTACGCAGGTTGTTCATATCTTGAAATGGAAATGATGAAAATCATGATGAACATATAATCATTTTCTTTTCTTTTTTTGTTACAGAATGGCTGCAAGCATTATTAAAAATCTGATCAGCACTAACAAGGTTGTCATCTTCACAAGGACAGAATGCCGATTCTGCCATAGAGCGAAAGAAGTAAATTTGATTTTTCCTTATTTTATAAATTTATTCATATTTTATTAATAACTGATGACATTTTTTCTATTTATGTATTCAAACAAAATTTTCATGATAAATTATTTGATTTCAAAATTTATTTTTATAAAATAGATAAATTTTGTCTTATTAATTTAACAAACATATCCTTTCACACAAAATGAAATATTCTCAATCATAATGTTAATTCTAATTTAAAAAAAATGTTTTTCATGAACCAGGTTTTTGAAAAATGGTTGCATTATTATGTGAAGTAAAATAATTATTAATATCAAATTTTATAAAGTCTTGTATTCCATTTTAACATATAAATTTCATATATTCCATATTTATTCAATCATTCGAATTAAGTAATATTTTGTAGTAATGTGTATTTTCATAATTGGATTTTTTTAATTATATTTTTGCATTGTCCTTATATTTATAACAGTTGCTATAATTTAATTTACATTTTAGTAGCACAACACATTCAGTTTATAATTCTTAAAATATAGCGTTTTGTTATTAATTTCATTCCCCAGTAAAAAATTTAACAATAAGGAATACCATACTAAAATTTCAACTTTAAATTTTTTGAACTTAATACACAAAACCAACCTTTAAAAAAATTACATGAATATTTACTTTAAAAGCACTGTCAAATTTCCTTCAGGATTTTATAATTTGTATTCTTTGAGGTTCAGGTTTAAAAAAAAATAATTTTCAACAATTATTTTCATAATTTTTGTAAGAACTAGGAATTCTCTTCTAATTATGTTTCAATATTTTTTCAGTGCTTCGACCAAATTGGCCAGAAATACGAAGAAATCAATGTAGACAAACGAGACGACGCCGACGATTTGATGGACGCTCTCAACGAGATGACTGGAGCTCGTACTGTTCCCCGAGTGTTCCTCAACGGAACTTTCATAGGCGGTGGAATGGACATTCAAAAACTCCACAAACAAGGAGAGTTAGAAAAAAAATGCAAGTCCAACGAATAATATCTTAGTGTACCAGGTTTCTTTATTATACAAATTTATTAAAGCATTCGAATGTAATGAATAAAAACGCAATGAAGAGATCATAATTTACTTCTTCGATATTGTTTTTCACCAACCCTGAATTCCTAACAAAAAGTATGAGAAAATAACTGTAAAAATACAGTTAAGATAAAGTTAAGCCAGGTGTTCCCAACCATGTAAAGACATGAAACTCATACTTAATGTTAATCTATAAGGCACCATTCTCCATCCTAACAAATTTTTAAATGCACAATTATATTTTTCATTCCCAACCATTCTCACACATACTGATAATTTTTTAGGATGCTTGTTTATAACTAAAATTAAGAACATTATTTTGGTTTTTTGATAATTGTGACGTAACAAAGTAATTTGGTTCTCAAAGCATGTCAGTTATTGAGTTCTTGACAATATTGGCATGAAAATAGTATAATTTTAAAAGTATAATATAATATATGATATTTTTTTGGGTGGTATTGCGAATACATATATGTAATAATAGGGTACACATTTTTTGGTGTGTTCGTTAAAACCGACCTAGCAACTATTTCCTTTAGGCTCCTCAAGGTCTCGAGGCAATCTAAAGGAAATAGCTGCTAGGTCGATTTCTTCATAACAAGCCACGCATTTTTGATGTGGTATAACCATCTTTTCCCTTTTTATGACAATTATTACCGGACTAGAAAAAACAAAACAAAAATACGTGAATTAAACGGTCAGTATATTTCAAGACAAACAAAATAAAAAATAAAAAATATGAAGTAACTGGTTGACAATTTTTAAATTCTTAGAATTTAAAAGCCAAGGCCACGCATTAAACACTACATTCCCCTCGCTGTTAATCTACTCTTCGAGTACATTCCTCCATTCATGCTTAGTTTACAGGTTAAAATTACATTTTTGTGCATTTGAAACAACACACACCTAATGGCGATGAAAAACAACCAGGAAAAATTCAATTTACTATTCTGGCCGTTCTTCAAACTAACCAGACCCCAAAATAAAATAAATTGAAAAAAGGTAAAATTATGATTTCTTCAATCAAGATGTCGCAAGCGTTTAAAAAAGGGAACTGCAGATTTGCGCGGTGTACAAAAAAGACGCAACTAAAACACACAAGTTTTTCGACAAACGAATCCTTAAAGGACGGAGTCACATATTTACTCGCTAGTCCCTCGATTGCACTCGTACTTAATTTAAAAACCTGTGGAGATGTTGCGTTTTTGATGTTTTATAAAACTTATTATAATTGTGGATGAAAAAACGGTCTGTCTTATGCAAGATATTCATAGTAGATAAAATCAAACAAAAACGTGTCGAGTGGTTTTTAAAACAACGTTTCTGGGCGCAATTACCATTGGTATTGGTGCTGGGGATAAGCGGCACCATTGTTAGCGGTGGCGCCACCTATGCTGCTACCCATTGCCAGTGGGTTGAAACGGTGAGGATGAACTTTTTCCATGCGCATCGCGCCAGGGCCCCCCGTACCACCCCCCATGAAGCTCGCGTGATGACTTCCTCGACCCCCGAAACTTCCTGGGCGGCCTAGCATTCCTTGGGGTGCGCCAATGGCAGCAGCGCCCCCTAAACCAGTTCCACCGACGCTAGTCCCCAGGGACAAACCGCGTCCCCGGGCTACACCACCACCTGGAAGGTCAAGTGGGGAATTATAAAACTTATATCTGGCAGATATGGAACTAGGAAAATAAGGGTGAACATGGAGCAGAAGTAGAAAGAATTTTTTCTTCTTTTGTCACTAGGTATGAAATATTTTTAAATAAAACACCATTTTTTCGAATTCTTAGTCAGGTTTTTATAAATAGTTATGTAATTTTTCGATGTTTCAGATATTAACAAAGTTTACAACGTTTAAAAATCACACGAGATTTTTTTTTTTTTTCTAGATTACTAGATTTACCATCAATAATTTAAAAATTCAAAATAGTGAGTTCAGCGAATACCCTAAAAATCGCCGAAAAAAAAAATTTATTAAATCATCGACAATGAAATTCGTCGTTTTCAAAAACGGTCGAACTTCTGATATTCTTTAATAAAAACTTTTTTCATAAAATTTTATTTCTTGTGTAAATATTCACAAAAAATTTTTTTCATAAATATCCCAGTTCATAAGAAATGTACAAGGCATATATATTTTCTTATAACAAATTTGAAATTTATCACAAAAAAATCACTGGTTTTTATAAAGTTTTTTTCTTATTCGAATTTTCAAGGTCAACCTTATAAGAAATAAAGTTTTCATAAGAAATTTCTAATTGTTACTACACTGAAAAGTCGGTATTGTCATGAGCACGATACTCTTTAACAATACACTGTATTGTGAGTACACTGTATTGTGACGAGAAGAATATGTTTTGTTACCCGAAGAATACGTATACTTACATGGATAGCACGATCCAGCTGGATTCTCATGACAAGCTTATAATATCGTTCATAGCACGATATTATCGTTATGATGACGATACACATTCTCAGTGTAGAATTTTGCCATTTCTTATAAGAATCCAAATCACTAGTATATAATTTTTTTCAGTGAATTTTCGATTTTAGAATTTGAATCATAATTTTGGAATCTAGAATTGAAATTTCAGAATTTGAATCATAATTTTTGAATATAGGGTTCAAATTTCAGAATTTGAATAAGAGTTTTAGAATTTAGAATTCATATTTCAGAATTTGAATCAGAATTGTCAGAATTTTTAAATTCTTGAATTTTTCACTGGATTCAGTGAATTCTTAAATTCATTATTCAAGTTTGAGAAAATGAATCAGAATTTTCAGAATGCAGTTAAGTTTTACAGTGAATTCTTTCAATTTTTTCTTTATTCTAGTGAATTCTTGAATTTTTTCAGTAAATTTTCGAATTTAGAATTCGAATTGGAATTTTAGAATCTAGAATTCGAATAACGATTCTCAGAATTTTCGTATTCTTGAATTTCTAGAAAATTCCTTGTTAGGGGCTTAGCCGAATTTGTTTTTTCAAGGTTTCACATTAATTTTGATAATCTCTAAAAAAAATTTTCAAAGATTACCATCAGCCATACAATTAGTGTATGGCTGACTGATATCAAGAATGAAAAAAAATATATATATATATGATAAAATATGAATAGTAAAAAAATTGTGTTTTATTCAAAAGTTGAAAGTGTAGGATTTCTTGAAAAAAAATGATGGAGCAGGGGAATGTGCTTTGACAAACCAAAAAACTTGTACTAATGGGGAAGTTGCATCAATTTTTTTGCTGATATTGTTAGTTTATCAAAAAATATCAGAAACAAGTTTTTTCTTATTGGCATATCTCAAAAATTGACGGAAACACATTGTTTTAAAAAGTATAACAAAGTGACGTCATTTGCATGCTCAGTAATTTTTTATTTTATTTTTTTTCCATGCAACTTCCCAATTATTTTTAAAACCAATCATTTCGAATTTGATTGCCCATTGATTTTTTATGCTGATGATGAACTAAAATTTTGACAAATCATTCTTCCCCATCAATTAGTTTCTTAATATTCCTTGAATGCTTTTTCTGAATTTTATATTGTTAGTCATGAAAAAACCATAGTAATATCAATTTTTACACATTTCTTATGCATTTTATCAACATAAATTTAAAAGAATGTAATCGACATGGTTTTTCAATGCAAAATATTTAGTTTTCTCATTCAAAATATCATAATCACACATTTTCATTTTCTATTAATTAAATCTATAACTACAGCTATTGAATTTTTAATTTCTTGTCCTTTTTGACTTTTATTCTGTAGTTAATTCAATGCAAAAAATTGTTATAAAAAATTTATGAGATTTACTTAATTTAATATTTTTTTACTTTTAAAATGTACCCTTACAAATAATAATCCATAGATTTTCAATAATAGTTCATGAACAGAATTCAATTTTTAATTAAAAAAAGGCCAAACTAGCTCTTTTACCAATTTTTTCTATAGGCATTTTCCATATTTTTTCAAAATATTCTTCAATGACATTTTAAAAGCCGTAAAAAAAGGGAAATTTTTCCCATGATTTTTTTAAAACTTGTGTGAATATTTCAAAATTTGTTATTTATTAAGGGAGGCGAAACTCCAAGAGCAGAGGGGGGAGAGGGGCCTAGGCTGCGCACGCAAACTACTAAGTGTTTTGTAAATTGCCCATAAAACTTTAACTTAATTTTTTATATTTGCAACAATAAATCTACAGTTGCAGTTCTCTGACAAAAAACTCAACTTCCAAACATTACGTAGATAAATATTACAACTCAAAGGTATGTTTTTCAATCGCATTGAAATTTCTTGAATACTAAATATTCATAGACAAAATTTAGTTAGAAATATTCTCGTTAGATTTTTGGTATGCACAATATCGGTTTTCAACATTTAAAACAGAAAAACTGAAACCGTTTAGTTTTGAAAAAACTGTCGAATTGAATATTTGAAAGTTGAAAAATTGTTCATGTGGTCAAGTTTGGAATAAAATACATAATTTGAATAAGACAATATTTATTTTTCTAAAAAAACATTGAAATTTACAATAACCTTCAATTACATTTCATTATTGTTTGACGTTAAAGTTTACAAATTCGTTGTTGCAGAACCAATTAAAAATCAAAGCTCCTCATGGCTAATAATGGAATGATTCTCTGGTAATCACATCACTCACATATATTAAAAAACAGAAAATTGTTTTATGGTTTAATAAAGTACATGTATGTTAAATGATTGTTTTCTACGAAAAATTTTATTTTTAGAAACTAAATAATCTTACAAAAAATTACAAATATTTGTTAAAATAACCATATTGATAATTTGTAAAAATATGTTGTTTTTATTTCGATACTCATTAAGTCATATTTAGTAAAAACATCAAACATTACACAAAACTGTGTTAAAGTTTATCCTCAATGAAATATTTTTGCGATTTATGAAAAAGACTAGGAATTTTCGCAACTAATCTAATCAGCTTTTAGTGTGTTTCGAAAACACAAATCACTTGCCAGAGGAGCAAAGATTGATTGCACGATAATTCATTTATCAAAAATCGCAACATAACTACAATGCACCTAAAAAACTATCGCAACTTTTACCGAAAAAAATTGGATATTCATAGCAAACATCCAACTTCACATTTTCTTTCTTTTCTCGTGAAACAAGAATAATTATATAAAAACAAAAAAAGGATTCCTAGTATAGCCCGTACATGTAGTTACGATTGCCAAAAATGTATCGAAATTATTCAAATTTCGAATTCCTCTAATTGACTACATGAAAAATTTCTTGATCACTGGAATACATTTGAGCAATTGAGAGCAAAAGGCAAATAAAAGTTTGTCTTTTGCTCTAAACCACTCATTTAAAAATTTGAAAAGGCTTTAGAGTCGATGTTCATAAAGTTTACAACGTTGACAAATCACAAGAAAATTTTTTTCAGAGATAAAGTAAAATAATGTGAAACCATAAAAAAACAAATTCGACGAAGCCCCTAACAAGGAATTTTCTAAACATTCAAAAATACAAAAATTCTGAGAATTTTGATTCAAACTCTGAAATTTGAATTCTAAAGTTAAAATGCTGATTCAAATTCCGAAATTTTAATTTTGAATTCAAAAATTTTGATTCAAATGCTGAAATTTCAATTCTAAGTTCAAAAACTCTTATTCAAGTTCTGAAATTTGAATTCGAAATTCAAGAACTCTTCTTCAAATTATGAAATTTGAATTCTAAATTCAAAAATTCTGATTCGAATTCTAAAATTTCACTTCTAAATTCAAAAATTCTGATTTAAATCCTAAATTCGAAAATTCACTGAAAAAAATTTAAGAATTCACTGTGAAACTTTACTGAAGTCTGAAAATTCTAATTCATATTTTTAAATTTGAATAATGAATTTAAGAATTCACTGAATTCAGTGAAAAAATTCTGACAATTCTGATTCAAATTCTGAAATTGAAATTCTAAATTCAGAAATTCTGATTCAAATTCTAAATTTAAGAATTCTTAATCAAATTCTGAAATTTTAATTCTAGATTCTAAAATTCCAATTCGAATTCTAAATTCGAAAATTTACTGAAAAAATTCAAGAATTCACTGAAATAAAGAACAAATTGAAAGAATTCACTGTGAATCTTTACTGAATTCTGAAAATTCTGATTCACATTCTTAAATTTGAATAATGAATTTAAGAATTCACTGAGTTCAGTGAAAAATTTTAATAATTCAAAAATTCTGACAATTTTGATTCAAATTCAGAAATTTGAATTCTAAATTCAGAAATTCTGCTTCAAATTCTTAAATTTGAATTCTCAATTCAAAAATTCTTATTCAAATTCTGAAATTTGAACCCTATATTCAAAAATTATGATTCAAATTCTGACATTTCAATTCTAGATTCGAAAATTCTGATTCAAATTGTAAATTCGAAAATTCACTGAAAAAAGTTCAAGAATTCACTGAAATAAAGAACAAATTGAAAGAATTCACTGTGAAACTTTACTAAATTTTGAAAAATTGTGATTTATATTCTTAAATTTGAATAATGAATTTCAGAATTCACTGGATTCAGTGAAAAAATTCCAGAATTTAAAAATTATGACAATTCTTATTCAACTTCTGAAATTTGAATTCTAAATATAGAAATTCTGTTTCAAATTCTAAAACTTGAATTCTCAACTCAAAAATTCTTATTTGAATTCTGAAATTTGAACCCTATATTCAACAATTATGATTCAAATTCTGAAATTTCAATTCTATGTTCCAAAATTATGATTCAAATTCTAAATTCAAAAATTCACTGAAAAAAATTATATACTAGTGATTTGGATTCTTATAAGAAATCGCAAAATTCTAGTAAGAATTAGAAATTTCTTATGAGAGTTCTATTTCTTATAAGGTTGACCTTAAAAATTTAAATAAGAAAAAAACTTTTTATAAAAACTAGTAACACTTTTGTAATAAATTTCAAATTTTTTATAAGAAAATATTTATGCCTTGTACATTTCTTATGAACTGGAATATTAATGAAAAAAATTTTTGGTAAATATTTCCACAAGAAATAAAATTTTACGAAAAAAGTTTTTATTTCAAGAATCTTAAAAGTTCGACCTTTTTTTAAAACGACGAGTTTCATCGTCGATGATTTAATGAATTTATTTTTCGATGATTTTTAGGATCTTCGCTGAATTCACTATTTTGAACTTTTAAATCATTGATGGTAAATCTCAGAAAAAAAATTATCGTATGATTTTTTAACGTTGTAAACTTTGTCAACATTTAGAGTCGTCCATAAAAGACGTCTGCAAAATTTTACAAATATAAAAAAAAAAAACAGAAGCATTTAAAAAAACATGAATTAAATTCGTTTAATAGAAACTGGGAACTGTAATAATTAATATTTGATAATAATTCCCTATCTCTATCCACTCTTGGTCAATGTTATTGACAACCAAACAGAGAACGCGTTTTTTGGACGACCCTTGAAAGCAAAATGAGCTATGGGAAGATTATTAAGATTAATTATTAATTGAGTAATCTTACAGATATTAGAAAAAACGCACGCATCAATATATCGGCGAAAAAAACTTACCACGACTCTGATTGAAGCCTGCTTGCCAACCAGCGTAGTAGGCAGCCTTTTGCTTGCCATGTTCTTCTGCGATCTTCACGCTCAGGGGTTCCGAGCCTCCTTCGGGTATCTTCCCATTCAGATGGTTCATAGCCTCCATCGCTTCTTCCTTCTTGTCGTATCTGCAACCAATAGATTAAATACAAGTTATCTCAATCTCACAATAGTCTTCACTGATAACTGGTACAAAAGTGCTGAGTATATGTTCTCAAAAATGAACTTGAATACCCAGAACAGTTTTATTCAAAATGATTCAATCTTGACGAGTTAAAATGTTTGCAACAAAGTTTTAGATTTTTCAAATCAATTTTTGAATGGAAATGTTTCAAAAAAATATATATATATATATATATACACTTATCAAAGAAAAATCACTTGATTTATCTAAAAATTTATAGAATAACATTTAAAAAAATAGAATGTTAAAAATACTGCAACAATCCAGAACGATTTATTATTCAGAATATTAAGGATATATAGACATTTGAAATAACAAACTTTCAAATTTTACCTGACGAAAGCTACACCTCGTGGCAGACCAGTCAGTTTGTCTTTCAGGATATTTTTCTGCACGATGCATCCATATTTACCAAACATATCACCAACCTGTTTTTCGGTAATATTTCTGGAAAAGTTATTTCTAGTTAGCTGGTTTCAAAAAAACAATTTTTAATGTTACAATTCATTTTCAGTGTACTTTGGAATATATAAATATCTATATCAAAGAAAATACAACATTTATACTTGATCATTGAAATTTTGCAATAATAACTTGTATGAAAATAAATTTCCTAATTATTCGATTTCAATTACAGTTACCTTGGTAGATTTGTCACATAAAGATTGGTTTCCTTGATTTCCTCACCGGAAGGCCTTGCGTAGGAAACTTTGAGCTTTTTGTTTTGAACTTGAAGGCCGTTCAGTGTGTGAATGGCCGTTGCCGCATCGTCTGTTTTTGCATAGTTTACAAATCCAAATCCATAACTGTAACCAGTCTACGACAAAAACACTCACTATTTAAGTTACAATCACTGATATTTATAAAGATTATTTCATTTTCAAATTGCATAATTTAATACCTTAAAATCAAACAAAAAATACCTACTCTCAATTTAAAAAATAAAAAACAAAAACTATATTTATATTTACTTTATAGTCTTTCATGACACGGCAGGACTCGACCGGACCAATAGTTACGAACATGCTGTAGAGCTCTTTCTCAGTCATGCTCTGAGGTAAGTAATTGATGATCAAATTTGTCTTTGAATCGTCCCTCATGTTACTTTGGTGAGACTGTTGGTTCGACTGCAGTTGCGGGATGTCCGTCATATTTTCTTGATATTTTTATCTTCAGAAACGATGGACTCAAACGAAGCGAAAAACCCTGACTGCTTCCAAGTTAAGTGGTCAGCAAATAAAAAAAATATAAACAAAGTAATTACTATATCTCTCAGTAACGTTGCCATTTTGGAAATGTTTTTCGTAGAAGAAAAAAACACTTCTCAAAGAGTGAAAAATTATTAAAAAAATTAATTAGTTCACGCACAGCACCAGACCTGTGTATGAAAAGAAACAATGACCCATGAGAATAATGGAAAATCATTGTCAACCTATATACTTTGTTCGATTCAGGAGTCTAGATGATAAGGTTTTTCAGCGTTTTCACTCATAGCATACAGGATAATTGGTAAGTTAGGTCAATTTTTTTGTTGCTGATATGGTTGGTGTATCAAAAAAATTAACGGAAACACATCGTTTCAAAAAATTAAACAAAATGACGTCATTATGACTATATGACGACATTTGCATGTTAAGTATACATATTGTGTGTTTTTTTTTTTAATTAATAGATACATATGTTGTGAAATTTGATTTGTTTTTTTCATGCAGCTTCTTAACTGTTACTGGTAATAGTTTTCAATAACTTTTTGTCCGAGTCATCAAAAATTATATACTTGTGTTGATAACTGATGTCACTGAATTTAAAATCAGAACACAAAATTTAAAAATTACGAACAAAATGTAAAATCTTTTCAAAATTTGTACGTTCAACTTTAATTTTGTGTGTGCAGTTGGAATTCGAATCCAGAAACTCAAGTAAAAAATCAGAAATTATCAAGAAAATTTGAAACTTTATGTAACCAATATTCAGCCAAAACTCGTAGTTTTTTTATTGCAAATACTATACATTTAGGTGAAAAGAAATGTTGTAAACTAAGAAAATTTTAAATTCGTACAAGTTTGTACTTGTAGTAATGAGTTTTCAATAATACTTATTTTAGAGTTAAAAAAAAACGAAAAATTTTAGAAGCATTATTAAAATAGGGAAAATTAAAGTAACTTCTTCGAATATCGATAAAATAAAAATTAAGGCCAAAAAATTTTTTTCAATTTTACAATTTGAAGCAATTTTTAATGTTCAAACAATTATAAATTTTAAAGTTTTAAGAAAAACGAAAATTTTTAGTAACATTAGTAAAAAAGGAAAATTTAGGTAACTTCTTTAAATATCTGGGAAATAAAAATTAAGGCCAAAAAACATTGTTTATTATAAAAAGTAAAGCAATTTTCAAACAGAAATCAAAATAATTGAATAATTAATTTAAAAAGTTAAATCAAATTATTAAAAAAATTCTAATGAAATTATCAATTGAAAAAATAACACTTAAGTTCCTGTTAATTACATATTTGAAGAATTTAAATTAAATTTTCAAAAATCAAACAATATCGAAAAATAGACAAAGAACAAAACATATCATAACTTTAATAATTAGTTGCAGTGTAAAAGTAATATAAACATTATAATAAAAATTACAGCTACCTAAAAATAACTGCTATATGATATACAGAAAACTTTTGTTCATGAACTAAAAAGATTCAATATAATTATTACATGTAAAAATGTAATAAGATAAAAAATTTAAACATTTTACAAAAAAATTTCCCTTTCAAAATAATCAAATGAAAACTACGAAATTCGTCACAAACTGGATAACTTAAAATATCAAACACTAATGATCTATTATTTTCAATACTTTTAAATCAGCTTACTTCAGAATTTCAGGTGTTTCAAAATATTAAAAAAAATTTTTTCTCATGCATCCGTAAAAAGGGACACTTTATTTCTATGGAATGCGAGAACAAAAGCCCCTTTTTAGGCTACTCGGAAATCAGCGGGAAATATCAACAAAAACCCTGGGAAACATTCATAAATCACGGATCAGGCAACTTTCTTCCATGTGATCTGGGATTTATGAATATTTCCCTAGGGTTTTATTGATAACTCCCGCTGATTTCCAAGTACTCCAAAAAGAGGATTTCGTTCCTGCGTTCCATA
>JAPYZL010214340.1:0-36602 GCA_030522825.1 Platygaster orseoliae | reverse complement strand
CTCACTTTAAAGGCATTATCATCTATGTATTTCAACCAGCCTCAGCCGGTACAGCCACCTATCGGAAAACGGCGGAAGCAAAGTTGTACACCTGATATGTTGAACTCTACATAATTTAACACCTAAACTTCCTGACTTTCGATTGAATTCAAAGTCATGAATTCCAAGTTCCCGGTTTGTAAATAAAACAAAAACGTGATTCAAATTCGTTCTTAATATCAAAAATCATTATACGTTAGAAATTACAAAAAATTCAATATCAATATCAAACTTTTTTCTGGTTGAAAAATCATCAAAAAACATTAGCAAACATCATTTTACTCTTCATAGCAATATTTAGAAAAAATCGAAAAAAGAAATATGTAGTTAAAGTTCAATGAAAACTTAAGAAACCAGTAAAATTCGCATTTTCTTTTTGTAGATTTTAAATGCTGATTTGATCATATAATTACATGATATTCATTTAAATATACACTATCGTGCAAAAGTTTAAGAACATGATCGAGAAAATATAATTTTTGGGTTTGTGATTGTTTGTTTATATTGTTAAGCAGCATTTCATGATTAAATATTGCAAGAAAATTAGATAATACACTATTTTGTTATAATTTACAATATGTTCATTACATGCAAACTTTGTATAAAAATATTTTAAAATACTTAATAATATATGCACTTATTTATGCAAATAAATTAAAACAATAAATCCAATATATAACAATCAATATAAATAAATTTGAAAAAAAAAATTTATTAATTTTATAGCTCAAAAATGATGCTACACAGAAATAAATTTTTGGTTACAACAACCATTGATTTAGTAAAATATAAGCATATTATTATTTTTAGCATATTAATTCGAGAATATTAATTTGAGTATATTAAAAAAATTTTTTTTTAATTTAATAGCTCAAAAATGATGCTACACGGAGATAAATTTTCGGTTACAGCAACCATTGATTTAGCAAAATATGAGCCCACCGTAGTTTTAGGTAGTACAACCAAAACTTTAGGTATGATAACCAAATTATTGGTTATTGCAACCACAGCATCAGTCATAAAAATTGAGCATTAGTTACCATAACAGAAGCTTTGGTTGTCATAACCACAGTTTTGGTTGTAGTACTCAAAACTTAATTTGGTCCATATTTTACTAAATCAATGGTTGCTGTAACCAAACCAGTTCTCTCTATGTACTTAAAAATACAAATTTTGTAGTTCCTCTATAATCATACATTCCTCAAATGTATGTAAATCATGGCAAAAAAGTCTATTTCATAGTTTATATTATGTAGGACTCAATCATAAAATTCTGTTCAACACAATAAATAACAAACGCTAACTAAAAAAACAGATTTTTTCGATGATGTCCTGAAGCAAAAATCTTCCATGACTTCAGGAAAATCTACAAAATTGACTCCAAAAGATTCTAAACTCAAAATCGAAATGGTATTTTAGTTTCCAATTTTGTGAACTCCATCTGCCACAAATTATTTTTATAATAAATTTTAATATACAGCAATTTTTCCAGCAGTAGAAAAACATCCACGTTGGAAAATTCGGTTTCTCTATTTCCCAATTTTCCTACGCACAAAGTCCATTGATAAAACCTGGAAAATGATTTCCAATCTTCTGAAAACGCGGGTCGAGCAAATTTGCCAAGCGAGCAGTTCAACTCCATCGGTCGCGTAATTGGAAATTCATGATTAAATTTAATTAGTTTTGCTTGGTGTCTGACGTAGTAAACGGCAGCGCCGTTGACGAATAGTTTATAAATTCAGTAAACGTGGTAAAACATTAAAAGCCGCGGATCACCACGCAAATACCGATAATTGGATTCCACCGGAAAGAGAAATAATGTTTGTTCGTGGCGACATTACCAGTTGGAGAATGAGCAATCATAAAAAATCACACGAATATTTCACGATGCATATTGACGTTTTTGCTTAATTAATAGTTAATTAAAACATCGTGAAAAAAAGTTAATTGAACTGTCACGACTTAGAAATTCAGAAGTTATAAAAGTACGAAACGTACGAGATTTCCAATGAAAAAATTCGATTTCTCGACACTATACAAAATTTTCCAGGACGTTTTTCTCCTCTCGTATTTCGAGCCATTCAACATTTGAGAAATTCTGACGCCGCGGAAAGATTCAATAATATCTCGAGAACTCTCTCGTCTTCATATCTTTCCGGCGTATTATTCATTCAAATATCGCGCGGTTCCATCAATTTTTAACGAAAAACAACTTCGGAAAACCTTTTTACGAACCACCGTTCTTATTTTTTAGATTCGGATTTACGCGTGACTCTGAAGAAACTGCAAAGACAAAAATCACTCTTGGAAAAAATTTACCGTGACATCAAACTGACGCCTCGGGACTTTAATTACGACAATCATCACTATCAGTACTTAAAGTACACCAAACCAAAGGTGAGTGATTTTTTGAATTTCAGGAATATTATTATTTGATACTACAGAGCGTAAAAATAACAAGAAAAGCGCGTAAATAATAATTTTAATCATTGTTGGTAGATTTTATGTTTTTTTTTTTTTAATATGTTATCTTTGCGAAAGTTTAAATGGTAAGAACAACGAGAACAAAAAAATTTTTTAGTAATTTACCGATTTTTTATAAATTCTATTAAGAATTAACGAATTCTAAGATCGTTATTTTTTTAATTTGAATCATTGAATAGGCGATCTATGAGAGAAGAGTAGGAATATTTAAATTAACTGTAGTATACAGGGTATACAGTATCATTAACATAAATAAACAATCAAACTGTTTGAAAATTTATTGTACACAAAATAATAATCAAATAACTTTTGTACTGAAAATGAAATTATACGAATTCTTTATTTAGCATTACAAAATTTGGGTATTTTCAACAGTGTTAATGAGAACTTTTCTGAAAAATTAAAGAAAAAAAATTGTTGAAATGGCCTCAACTGAAAAATATGATTTTTCTAGAAATAAATATGAAAATTAACAAAAATATTCTTAAAATTAGCGAAATAAAAAAAAACTCAGAGACTTTTGGAGATAGCCCTACATTCCTAATATCTAATACTTGTAAAAATATATATCATACATTCATTATACATTTTTTTTTTTTATTATTTATGAAAACTATATTATTTAATATGACAGATGCAACAAATTTATTCATAAATTTTTTAATTTTATACGTAAATTTTACTTCGCAAGTGTTCAAATCGTAAAAAAAATGAGTTAAAAAAATTTTTGAGCGACTAACGTAAAATTTTTTCAACTTTGATAGGAAATGAAAAAACAGCAATTTCTATACATCCTAAACTACTCTATTAGATATCTGTTTTAGATATTTACAGCTCAAATACATATAATAAAATAATATTCATTTCTCCAATAAATGGTGCAACAAAAGTTACGATAAATAATAAAAAATTAAACTATAGTCACAAATAATTCTAAATACTTAGATACGTCGCATAAAAAAGTATACTCTACCACAAACTTTGCAAAATATTTCGAGATGTTTTATAATTAACTATTTACAGAATGAATTTTGCTTGATTCTTATATTTAAAATAAAATAAAATTTTTCATGAAAATTACACATTCTAAAAAGTGCGACAAATATTTTGAAAAATTAATACTTCCATTCTTAAAGTGTTCTAGATGAAAAAACGTTAAAATTCAACGAATGTCAACAAATTAAATTATTGTTCGATAAACCAATCTTTTTGACTTTTTAGATTATTTGATGGTTGACTTAAATAAGATCTTATTTTTAAGGTGCAACGAAATCAAGACACGATTTGAAATTGAAATAATTAATTCAGTACATTTTGAAATTTATCTAAGAAAATCATTCTTGATTCAAGACATGTTCTTTTGTTCCAAGACTTGCTTGCTTGAAAATAAATTTGAAAATGGACTGAATATAAAATAATATTAGAATTTTAGGTCGTGCTTTAATTTTGTTGTATCTCAAAGTAAGGCTGACTTTTTAGAGTACAATCTAAAATTGAATCTTATTTTAAGATGCAACAAAATCAAGACATGTCTTGAAATTCGAAAATTACATGAAAATTTAGTCTATGTTCACAATTACTTGAAAAATCATTCTTGATTTAAGATATACCCTCTCAGTGTAAGACTTGAATTGCTTGAAAAAAAATTTTTAAATGAACTGAATGTAAAAGAATATTTGAATTTTAAGCCATAGTTACCTTTATTTTGTTGTATCTTAAAGTAAGACTGATTTTTTAGAGTATAATCTAAAAATTGAATCTTATTTTAAGATGCAACAAAATCAAGACATGACTTGATTTTTAAATATATCATTTAAATTTCGTCTATGTTCACAATTATTTGAGGAAATCATTTTTGATTCAAGATATATATTCTTGATTCAAGACCTGCTTGCTTGAACATAAATTTTTGAATAGACTGAATAAAAAATAATATTTGAATTTTCGGACGTGACTTAATTTTGTTGTATGTTTAAGTAAGACTGACTTTTTAAAGTGCAATCAAAATATTGAATCTTATTTCAAGATGCAGCAAAAAAAAGACACAACTTGACATAAAAATATTATTATTATTTTAGTATATTTTCACAATTATTTGAGAAAATCATTCTTGATTCGAGACATACTCTCTTACTTTAAGACTTGCTTGCTTGAAAATCAATTGGAACATGAACCTCATTTAGGATTATGTTTGACTTTTAAGTCGTGTCTTAATTTTGTTGCATTTTAAAGTAAGACTGACTTTTAAAAGTGCAATCTAAGAATTGAATCTTCTTTTAAGATGCAACAAAATGAAGACATGACTTGAAATTCAAATATTATCATTAATTTAGTATATTTTCAAAATAATTATTTGAGGAAATAGTTCTTGATTCAAGATATATTTTCTTGATCTAAGACTTGCTTGCTTGAAATAAATTTTAAGATGGACTGAAAAAAAAATAATATCTGAATTTCAAGACGTGCCTTAATTTTGATGTATCTTAAAGTAAGACAGACTTTTAAGAGTACAATCTAAAAATTGAATTTTATTTCAAGATGCCACAACATCAAGGCACGACTTAAAGTACTAATACTATCTTAAATTCAGTCCATGTTCAAATTAATTTTTAAACAAGCAAGTCTTGTTGCCTTGAATCAAAAATAACTTGGTCAAATTATGATTATTCTTCTCAATTGCACAGAAAAAATAGTTTAGTTGCAGCAACCATTGATTCATTAAAATATGAACCCACCAAAGTTTAGGATACTACAACTAAAACTTTGGTTATGACGACCAAAACTTGTGTTATAGCAACTAATGCTCAATTTTAATGACTGATATTTCAATTGCAATAACCAAATATTTGGTTATCATATCTAAAGTTATGGTTGTACTACCAAAAAACTTTGGTTGACTTATATTTTACTAAATTTAAAGTATCGTGTCCTCATTTTTTGAAACATTACTATTCGACATCACAAAGCGTGAAAATCAGAAAAATAAAACGGACATAAATAACTAATATCATCATCATCATTAAAAAACTTCACAATTTTTTACTGAAAAGATGACTTTGCAAGCGTTCAAATCACGAAAACGAGATCGAAATTCGTCTGTGAAACTCGGGTAACTTATGTGTACTCGCGCACGCGTGGCAAAGTTATAGCTTCGCGGCATATCTAAACTTTCTGCTTCTATAAATCGGCACAATGACTGCGCGTTATTGTGTAGCATATCTCACGTATACTGGAAAGATATTCGCGAGGTATCTCTAAATACAAGCAACAAACCCGAGCCATAAACTGCCTTGCCTGTCTACGAATAAATAACGTTCGCCCTAAGACATTACCGGGCTTTTTCAAGATTTCCAAAAGCCCCACGAAAATCCAAAACTCATATGTTTTTGGCCGGATTATCATATTAAAATTTCACCGCTGACGTCTCAGTCGTCTCGCGAAAAGGCGCACAGAGAATTCGCTCCAATTTAATCAGTCTTTGGCGAGAGATCGATACCGCTCGGAAAATAAAAGAAAGCGCATTCCGCGCCGACGGAAAAAGTCGTGAGAATCGTATAATTCGCCGGATTTTCTTTGACGAGCCGCGTTTGATCTCAGTTAAAACGTTCCATGCACAGGTCGCGAGAGCTCGCTTATTACTCGATATTTGTTCAAGTTTTTCTCTTCGTCGACTTTCCAATAAATGTCAACTTCCCGGGGCGCGTGTACGGTAAGTTCGCGTACGTGACCTGTAAACGTCTCGGGAATTTCGCGCCTCGGGGATGAGGAATCGCGAAATTGGCATGTGCGCCGAGTGAATCATTTTTTCTGCGTCAGCGTCAGTAAAGTTTTATTGAATCGACGTTGCGCGTTACCAAGGGTTTTCAGTGCATTTTCCGTATTTTCAGGAAAGTGCATTGTGAGGGTTGTGCAACTGAAGGGAGAAAAAGTTGACGGGAAATATGGAAAAATTGTTAGGAAAAAAAAGTTTTTGTTTTGTGGACATTTTTTCGACACCGATCGACCGATAGTAATTTGGCGAAATCGATTTTTCTTTTCTGTTTCATGATTTTTTGATTATGGATATGAAATATTTTTAGAATGTATAAAAAAGTAATATGTAATATGATTGGAAATAAATAATAATATCTGGGAATCGTAATGCAATGACTTATATAATATGAATCATATTTCGACTTCAACTGAGCACTGTAAAGAGACTAATAATTATTTTTCTTTTTTTTAAGTGCCTTTTTTATATTATTTACTTTTACGATTTATGTTAAATTTGAAAAATTTCTTAATAATGTTTAATCGGAAATAATAAATAATATCGGGGAATATGATATTCATAATATGTAACAATATGTATGATTATTGAAAATACATGATAATATTAAAATACTTTTATGCATAAACTCAATTCTCCACTATGAATAATTATTTATGTATATTTAGTGCTTGTATATTGCAGAAATGTACACAAACCTTTTAGTGACTTTTCAATGTAATGATTGCAGCCATATTTTTCAAAAATAATGCAAAAGTTATTCTGAAGCGTTTCTGAAAATTATTGAAACAGTAACATGATGTTCTATATCTCAAAAAATTATTGGTTACGTTATACAACAATAAAGAAAAATTTTTTAAAACATATTATTGTTGTGTCAAGTGCTTTTTCCATCTTTCTAATATCTACTTTGAATCTTTTGAACAATTTATTTCAAATATATTACAAATTAATGAAATATTTGATGAAAAACTTTTCTGAAATCTTCCTAAAAGAAAATTTGCAAAGTGGTTTTTTTAAATCAGAAGTAATTTTTTATAAAACTTATCTAAACGAGTGATTTTTCCCTGAAAATCGTGCAAAATGTAACATGAATTATTTATTCAACGATTCATCATTTATTTTTCAATTTCTTTCCATTTGTTTTCATGATAATACGAGTATATAATGAATTATTCCATAATGATATTCAAAATAAATAATAATATTAAACATTGTTACGTATTAATTTGAATTTTGACTTGAGTAAGCTCCGTATGTAGTTTGTTTGACTGAGAAGCAATTTTTTACAGAAATATTTGAGTTATTTTTTATCTTTTTACCAAGTGAGTTATTTTAGAAAATAGGGAAGAAGCCTATATCGAATGATTCCCATATTATATTCTCAATTATTCTACGATTAATGATTCAGTTTTGAAAGATTTTTCTCTGAATGATGATCAGTCAATAAAATTCATAAATGTATAATAATAATGAAAAAATAAAACTTTTTGACCCAAATTTACACTGAAACTAAGCACTTTCTGTCATTTTTGAAATTGCGAAGAAATTATTCTAAAAAAATCTGAAAAATATTTTTTTTTTTCAATGGCTAAGTCTGTTATTGAAAACGTGGCAGGAATTCAAATTCTAAATTTTTTTCATTATTTTGTTTTCAGTAACTTACAATACCACAAAACCACTTATGTATCAAAAAGTTACATTTCTGAAAACTCATGAACTTCAAAATTTTTCATAAGATGATAAATCAGTGAAATTTTTTCACAAGAGTTTAAATTTGAAATTAATGAAATATTCTTTCAAAATTTTTGATTTCTTGAAATTGTTTTTTCTTTATGAGATCTTAAATACTTATCAATCAAAGTGTTTCTCAAACTTTAAAAATAATAATTTTTGAACATACATATGCTAAAATTTCAATACTTACTCATGTAAAAAATTTTGTGGAGTCACAGAATTTTTTTAGGTTCGAATATCTTCTTATTTGCTTAAAATACTGAACATAAATTACATTACAGATGGTAAAATTCACAGAACGTTGAAAAAATTCTTAATAAAAATTGGATCCTTCAAAAATTTTTTATGAAAAAACTCTTCTGGATCCCAAATATCCCGGAATTCCCGAAACTATCCCTACACTGAGAGAAAAATCTAGTACTTTTTACTAAACAATATAGTAATCAGGGATCGAGATAAAAAATAGTAAATTTTACTATATAAAGTATTGTAAAATTCGAAATATTCGTATTGCAGTCATTGGCATATAATATAGTAATAATTTCTACTAAAATGTACAAATTATGATCATGTAAGGTAATTTCCCATATCTTGTATATTCAGAAATGTTATAAACTAAAGTGAAAAAAACAATATGTTTGGCATTTTTTACTATATATAAACTAATAGTTCCTTTTTTTGACGTTTCATTATAATGCATAATAAAAATAAATACAATAATGGCTGAATGTGCGATAAAATATGAAAAATGAAAATGCTATTACAAATTTTTTCAGAATATAGTAGTTTTTCCAATATTAATAGTGCAAATTACTACGTTTCTTTCTGAGTATAAAAATCAAAAAATCCATAAAAACACCAAAAAATTCATTAAATCGAATAAACACTAAAATATACGAAAAAAAAATAATAAAAAAGAAACTATTATCTTAGAATTTATCCAAAATATTGCAAATCAGTCAAATTATCGATTCTACGGCATCAAATTTTATGAAAATACGATTTAATTCAAGACAATTCCATAAAATCTCATAGAATACAAAAATCCTAAAAATCTGTGAAATGCATAAATTTTGTATAGTTCTTCTATAAACTTTTGATGTGATAAACACCAATAATAAACTTTTCCATACTAGTGAAGTAATACACTATTATAGCTATATGTATTATAATATATGAGAAATGAAAATGATATTGTACATTTTCCTGAAATCCCAGGTAAAAATGAGTAGATATCTAGAGATCTACAATAGATCTCTCGATATCTGAAGGAGATCTTTAGATATCTACTACAGAAGTCTATAAATCTCATTTGATCTTGTAATAGATAACCGTAGACTTACATAGATCTACAAGTAGATCTCTGTATATCTACTCGTAAATCACCATGATTCTTATAGATGTACTACTAGATCTCCGTATATCTTCGTAGATCTATTTGTAGATCTCAGTTGATTTCTATAGATCTGCCCAAGTAAAAATGAGTAGATATCTGGAGATGTACTATAGATCTATGGATATCTGTAAGATATCTTTAGATATCTACTATAGATGTCTACGGATCTCATTTGATCTTGTAATAGACAACCGTAGACTGACATAGATCTACAGGTAGATCTCTGTATATCTACTTGTAGATCACCATAGATTCTTATAGATGTACTACTAGATCTCCGTATACTTCGTAGATCTACTTGTAGATCTCGGTTGATTTCCATAGATCTGTTGGTAGATCTACGAAGATCTTCATAGATATATTTGTTTATCTCGGTCATTTCCATGCATCTGCTGGTAGATCTATGAAAATCTTTATAGATCTATTTGTTGATCTTGGTCATTTTCATATATCTGCTGGTAGATCTTTGTAGATTTACGTATATCTAGAAGTAGATCTCTATCTTTCATCTCTCATCATATATATCTATCTATGCAAATCTCTATAGATCTATAGAGATGTACCAAAATCTGGGATCTCTGTAGATCTCATGTAGGTATCAAAAGATCTACTCATTTTTACCTAGGATATAGTAATGTTTCCAATATTTACAGTACAAATTACTAGTTTTTTTCCTCAGTGTCACCATTGACTGTACCACAGTCTCGAGGAACAGTTCTTTCCTGTCTCTGATGTTTCCTTCGAAAACTGTTCTTCTCCTTTCCCACCCCTCTGTCGTTGGTTCTGAAGGCTTTCCCCGTGCATCATATTTGCCCGCCAAAACCACCCGAGGTGCACCACGGGCCTCGCTTGCTTGTTAATATAGTGCCTGATTAAAGGGGCGCGCTCGAGCTCGTAAATATTCCACGGCGCGGTACGCCGGTACGCTGCCGCGCCACTAATTGAACGACGATAATCGGTAACCAATGCATCGCCGTAAGGACCTGCAGAAAATGCTGATTAATCGATGCTATCGCTGGTACTTGTGAATGGAGAACGAATCGTGGGATTTGCGAGATAATGTACGTGGTATTTTGGGATAATTGTATGGTACGATTGTCGGGATCTCGAGGAAAATTGCGTTTCTGGAGACGTTGCTTAGGAATATCAAGATATCAAGATTTTCTGAGATCGATGGTCAAGATTATAAATGACAAGATAAATGTTGATGATTATTTTTCTTGAGTGTTCATGTTTTTTTCGATCTTTTGGGAGTTAAAGCAAATAAAGAACTCATGGAAATTTGAAATGTTTTTTAGTAGGTCATTACGCGAATCTCGTGAATTACATGGTATGTCAGAAATTTCTCTTTTCGAGCGGTAAATGTATCCTCTCCTCGGGCGAACGAGAATTTCGTCTTTTTTGCAGATCCGGTATTCGCTAAACCCGAACGAAATTACGCCACTCCGTAGATTGGACTTTCAATTTGGCAAATGCAAGCAAGTGCTCTGGGCACGATGAAAGAGAAACCGAAGAGCATTTTGCTTTACAAAACTTGCAGATGTAATTATGTTGGAATTTGCATGGAACATGTAATTCACGTATCTCTAGTAACTCAGAACGAGTGCTCGTGATCATCAAATGATCTGGGATTTTTTTTCAATGGAGATTCAGCAGTAGCATATTAAATTCATGAAGAAGATTTCCATGAAAATGTTCTGCAGTTTCTAGTTTCGAATGATCAAGAGAAAAAAAAGTAGAGAAGTTTTAGGTTCTGAAGTTGGTCACAAAGTTTTAAGATTTGTAAAGTTACAAGGTAGTTTCATTGGAGTTTCTGAAACCACACAAATTCCAATTGATAAAAATTTCCATAGTTTCTTAATAAATTGAATGTTTTAAATTGAACATTTTCTAAATATAACATTATCATACTGACTACCTTTTCAAGTATAAAATATTGAAACTTTCGGAATTTCTTGGTTGGTTTTTACTAACAAAAAATTGAACTATAAGTAAAAGTTCTTCATCATCATAAATCATTTAAAATATTTTCTACAAATTCAAAAAAACGTTTTTCTTGTTATTCCATACAGAAATTCTTCCTAGTTTCTAACTGCATTATAGTTTTAACTAGAGGCGTAGGCAGAAAAAATTTTCAAGAGGGGTTTTTCGAAAACAAAATATTTCCCGCGGGATTTCAAATTTTCTTTTGGAGTCCAAAATCGCAGATTTTATTTAATATAATGGAATTCAATTCTCGACAAATTTTCAAGTCACAGAGATTATGATATTTTTCAAAAACAATTTTTATATTTGTCATATTTAATATTATAAAACAATAATATTGTAAAATGGATTTCTAAATTGTTTTCTAGAATTCAATGCTCTAGGAATAATAGTTAAAAGAATTTTTTCTATTTTTTTATATTTTGGACAAAATTGCAACAACATAGGAGAAATAAATCGTAAATTTTTAGAATTTTCGTATTTCCTAGTATTTTTTAAGATTTGTAGTATTTATTTACATCATTTTATGGATTTATTGACTTTGATTCTATAGTATTGAAAACGTCAATGATTATAATTATATTGATGAATTCTTCAGAAAATAGTTCATATTTTATGTAGATTTTCTATATTATTTTTATTTATTTTTTTTGTTTGTACAATTCAAAAAATTACATAGTATTCACATATGGTTTTCAGTATAAATTTGTAGAATTATATACTCTAGAATTGAAAGTTTCATAAAATCAAGAGCTTAAAATCAACAAAGTTTTTCAGTATCAATAGATTTATAATATTTTCCGCATTTTTAGTTAAGTATTCATTAAATATTGAAGAATTTTGTAGTATTTTTATATATTTCTTGCATTTTTCTAGATTGCTACATAGATTTATAGAATTTGATGTTCTAGAATTCAAGTTTCCATTTCCTGAAATTCCAAACGTTTGTAAAATACACGAAAACAAAAAAAAAATTGATTTTAGATTTCCACATATCATTAAAATTGAAAATGATGAGAAACGTTGAATGATATTTATTATTTTCAATAATTATATAGATTAATTTTATCACTGTGGATGATAGAATAGTTTTTACTTTTTTTTCGTTTATTTTTAAACGTTTGAAAATTTAAAGACATAAGTTTCCATCGATTTTGAGTATTTTATAGGTTTTTTTATGTTTAAGTATTTTTATATGAATGAATAGAATTTTTAAGTTCTATCAATTTTTATTTATGTTTTTGACAATTTAATGCTTTAAATTTCAAAGTTTCGTGAATCTTAATTATTCTTTTAGATTTTTCAGAAAATAGTTTTTTCATAGAATTCTATTACTTTTACACTTATTAGTATTTTTTCCAGTATTTTATGATTAGAAAAATTTTCTGACATTTTTTTGAATTTTGAAAAATGTTTAAGGTTTTAAATCTCATTTAGCAACTCTTCTTTTTCTCTTTCTTAATCACTAAGTAGAAACAATATAATATCAAATTAATTTGTTTCATGTTATTTTAGCCGAACATTAATAGTTCTAAATTTGTTCTAGAATTCAAGTTTCCATAGATTTTTAGTATTTAATAGGTTTTTTTTTGTTCAAGTATTTTTATGAATAAACAGAATTTCTGGGTTCTATAAATTTTTATTTTTGTTTTTCAGAATTTAATACTTTAAATTTCAAAATTTTGCGAATCTCAACTATTCTTTCAGATTTTTCAAAAAATAGTTTTTTCATAGAATTCTATTACTTTTACACTTCGTAGTACTTCTTCCAGTATTTGTATGTTTCGAAAAATTTTCTGACATTTTTTTGAACTTCTCTGTATATTTGCGGAATTCGATGTTCCAGGGTTCAAGGTTTTTTAGATTGTTTAAATTTCTTTTAGCAGCTCTTTTTTTCTCTTTATTAATCACTGAGTAAAAACAATATTGTTCAACAATATTTTTTTCTGAAACTAGGATTATTTTCATTCTTGAGTGAGTAAAATTAAAAATTCTGAATAGCGTTCAATTTTTATTAGATTAGGTCTTTAGATTTCAATAAGTACATTTTAGATAATCTCTATTTATTTTGTTAATAAATATATTTTTCACCGTTTATGTTTTCAAATTGGTGTACATATTATTTACTATCATAAATTTTTTCTGTTCCCAGGTAAAAATAAGTAGATCTTTTGATATCTACATGAGATCTACAGAAATCCCAGATTTGGGTATATCTATATAGATCTACGTAGATCTACATTGATCTATAGAGATCTGCATAGATAGATGTATATGACGAGAGATGAAAGATAAAGATCTACTTGTAGATATAAGTAAATCTACAAAGATGTACCAACAAATATAGATCTACCAGCAGATACATGGAAATGACCGAGATCAACAAATAGATCTATGAAGATCTTCGTAGATCTACCAACAGATCTATGGAAATCAACCGAGACTAGAAGTAGATCTACGAAGATATACGGAGATCTAGTAGTACATCTATTAGAATCTATGGTGATCTACGAGTAGATATACAGAGATCTACCTGTAGATCTATATAAGTCTACGGTTTTCTATTAAAAGATCAAATGAGATCTATAGACATCTATAGTAGATATCTAAAGATCTCCTACAGATATCTAGATATCTATTGTAGATCTCCAGATGTCTACTCATTTTTACCTGGGTTTTTACAAGAAACAATAATTAATTTTAGTTTAATTTCTGGAGGAGTCTGGTTTAAACTAATAACTATATCAAGTAAATAAAACTCACATGAAGTTCACAGTAAGTCAACGTACTCCATACATTCGCAACGTAAAAAGACATTTTCCCTGAAAGTACAGCTCGTCACGCGAAGCACGAAACAACGAAAACTGCAATCGCCTCGGCACTTGAATTGAAAGCGATTGTCGTTGCGTCGGGATATTCGCTTTCGAGATCATTCTTTGATCTTGCGCAACTGGCATTTTCGAAATAAAGTATGCAAGGCGTCGGATTGTCACGACTGTGCGTCGGCGACGTTTTCCAGCTTTTCGTTCGAGATGAAAAAAAGGCAACGCGAACCGCTCCAATTTGCGCGATTGTTTGCAGCTTTGTTGTTTCGCGAAAGGAGGAAAAAAGCAGAGCAAAATGCTGAAAAGTTGGTTTGATACGCTTGTCGCTGCAAACGAAACGCCCAATGAAAAATAAGCTTCGCCCATAAATTGCCCCGCGCCTTTGACTTTTTCGTGCTTTTTTACGGAAACGTAAAATCAATCCGATTCATCTCGTGGCTCGTATATTTCCATGCTACGCCACGAAAAGTGACGGCTCGAGTAAAATGAAAATGTGATTCCAACGCGCGACGTTTCCCTTCACGAACGCGAGCTTTTTTCACTGATTTTTCATTCCCAATTTTACCGTGCGACATTGTTTATGTGGAAAAATTATCCAAGGCGAAAAACACTCGCTAACGGGTAAAGTTTAATTTCATTACATCGCGCGAACCGCGTTGTATGAATTAAAAATAAATGGTAAATCTCGAACTTGGCTGGAAACTTTTTGGTTCTCGGGCAAAGGAAAATTGGTTTGCAGCTCGTTCGTCTCGCGCGCCCGAGAAATGAGTGAACTATATATACGACCTGAAAGTTTCCGAGCGGAAAAAAAACGGCTAACTTGGTAAACGAAAACCAGTTTCTATCCCGCGTTAAGTGAAACAATTACGATTGCAAAGCTGCCTGGACCAAGCGATGAAACGGGCATCATTAAAAGAGCAATTATTTCGACTGTGTTCGTTCTACTTTTCGTGACCTGACAAACTGTCTACGACCATTTTTTTCTTCTCTGTGATTTCAACGGGGTATGAAATTTCATATTTACTGTTGTGAACCTTTATTTTCATGTAAAAAAAAACAGAAGATAGGAAAATCACGTCCAATGAGCCATAAATTCCACGTTTATGGGAAATTTCCCTGATTTACAAGTCTGGGGCAAGAATAATCTCGGTTTTCTGAAACATTAGGAGCATAAATGTAAAACCACTTTTTTAATACCGTAATTAAAAGCTTGTCCGGAAAACTCATCACCGCAAAACCAAGCTGAAAACTCGTTTTTCTCCCTTCACGTAGTGCAAATATATAACAAACTAATGGTCTACACGAGCATGCACCCGTGCCTTGGGAAATCGCGACATTTTTGCGTCTCGTAATTTTGCTGTAGCGCATTGTAATCTGGTTGAACGTTTACACGTAACTTTATTGTCTCGAGCTGCAGGGACGGATCAATGTAGAAAATGTCTCGTCTCCATACAGACTATAGTTTTAACGACCCCCGAGGCTAGGATTACCTCTACTGTACCTGGAACAAGAGGCAAGGCGCTGTTCTAGTCGATTGATAACGTTTCACGGAAACAAGCGCGCTGGGCGTAAATTTCTAGGAGCACTTTTTAAGCCAGCCATATCGGCGCACGCTGTAATTAAACCGAGCCATCAAATTTACTGGGACTTTATCGAATAACGCGGTGACGGTCGTTTTAGATGCTTGGAGTTTTTGGGATTCTAGATCAGGGATAATACATACACTGAGAGAAACGTTTATTCCTGTCAAATAAGATTCGTTTATACCTGAGTGAGTTTCTATGTTGCATGAAGGTTGGTCCAATATTGGCCAGCCAATTCAAAATTGATATTGGTCCCCGAGTAAAATTGAGTAGATCTTTTGATATCTACATGATATCTACTATAGATCTACTCAAGTAGATCTACAGAGATCCCAGATTTTGGTACATCTCTATAGATCTACGTAGATCTACACAGATCTATAGAGATCTGCATAGATAGATTTATATGACGAGAGATGAAAGATAGAGAGATCTACTGCTAGATATACGTAAATCTACAAAGATGTACCAGCAGATACATGGAAATGACCGAGATCAACAAATAGATCTATGAAGATCTTCGTAGATCTACCAACAGATCTATGGAAATCAACCGAGATCTAGTAGTACATTTATAAGAATCTATGGTGATCTACAAGTAGATATACAGAGATCTACCTGTAGATCTATGTAAGTCTACAGTTATCTATTACAAGAGTAAATGAGATCCATAGACATTTATAGTAGAGATACCTAAAGATATGTTATCTTACAGATATCCAGAGATCTATTGTAGATCTCCAGATATCGACTCATTTTTACTTATGTCCAATTTTGAAAATGCAAGCCTTAGGTATGTTTTGTGTCAGTGGTGTATCAACATCGTTGTACCAACCTTGGCCAAACTGTGACATAACAACATAAGCTAGACCATGTTGTACAAACATTGGCTTGACCACGTTGTGCCAGTATAATATAATACTGTATAATATATTATAGTACCAACTTAGTAATACCGTATAGTAACCACGTTGATTTATTGAAGTTGGACCAATATGGGGAAACCAATGTGGTACCCACCCACCCACCCACCCACCCAATGTACAATATATTATATTTCGTATTTTTATACTTTTTGTCAGAAAAAAATGCTGACGCTGGGACTCGAACTCGCGACCCTGAGAGTAAAAGTCCGGTGACTTAACCACTGGTCTGACAAGAGCTCTGACTGATGCTAAAATTTTCTCAGAACTACTTAGTTCACAAATCTCATATTTGGATACAAGCAAATAAATATCGTTTTTATGTTATTTTTTATCATATTTATAATATAAATAAATTTTTTTAATAAACTTTTCAATGTATCTCACGTTTTTAAAATATTCAAACACACCTTTTTCCCCATATTATAACTGCTGCATCAGCATTATTTCGTCCCAAAGGTATGTATCCCCAAAAAATGCTCCATCGCAGCGCACTCATTAGAAAAAGCTGTTATGCCAAATAATACGTGAACGCAAATAACGCGAATCACGCAAAAAAAGGCAGACATTTATTGAAATAATCTGTCGGCGCATAAAGCATTAATTGCATGGTTATAAACTAGAAAGATTCGACGGTCTCGTTAGGTGGGGCTCACGAAACCAGAGTCCATGCGAGGGTAACGTAACGAGCACTCACAAAAGGGTTGGAGTTAATTGACCGTCAAGAACCTCGTTCTGTCCCTCCTCAATTTTCTCGCTTTTCTTGCTTCTCCTCGCCTTCTTTGTAATTTCCAACGACACAAAGAATTGCGACCCAATTGTGACATTTTTAAAGATTTGCAGCCTGAAATTCGGGCAATGCTTCACGCATCGTTATAATGAACATTGTCTTACTGTTTGAATTTATGCACAATTTAAGTTATTTTCAGTATTTTTCGAGGAATTTTTTATGACTTACTTGTAAAAATGAAGAAAAATCATATTATTTATTGTTGGAGATACTTATTGAGTAGTGGAAATAAGAAATTTTTGAATTAATTTTATTAATAGAGGCTTTGAGGTTATTTAAAAAAACTACAAATGAATGTTATTAACATTTTTTTACTTTGTGGAAGAGGGTTTTCCACGTATTAAGTGAAGTAAAACAAAACACCAATGTATCATTTCCTGAGACCAACATCCGAAACTTCTTTTTATCAATATCGAATCTGGTGTAGAGAATTTTTCCATTTTCCACCTCCTTTCATGATATCCTGTTTCTGCTTTCAGGGATCGACCACGCTTGACAAATACGAGGACAAAAAATTGGCAACAAACGACGTGATGGAAAAGACCTCAGGATCTCCAAAAACTGCGTACAATCCACAATCCCAGTCACGAAACGATGATTGTCCGGAATCTTCGAAGCCCGCGACGGCAAATCGCCTTCTCGACTGGTTCTCCGTTGTCATGGCGGACTCAAAGCATCGACGACAACACTTCAAGCCCAAAGGTTAATCCGCTTGTTTTCTATGGGTGCCGGGTACACAGGTGCAGATCGCAAATCCGTCTCGCTAGATAATGCCTTTCTGTCCTGTGCTTAGTACTGGAAAGAGTCTTTCTCTTGAAACAGGTCTTTGAGGCATTACACTCAGCGTTTTTGAAACCAACTTGATATAATAGTCTGAAACTTGCAGTGGATTCGAGCTGAATAAGCCATTTTTTTTTAATGATTTCGGATGAAAAATTTTATTCGAAAATTTACGGTTAAAATGTTATGTTTAATTATTTACGTAGAATGACGGGGAAGAAAGGAAAAATTCTTCCAACGACGAAAGAAAAAAGATGAAAAAGGTTTTTTTGGATTTTATATAATATAATTCATTTATTTATTTTACAAATATCAAATATATTTTTTCATATATATCATCATATATATTATGTATAAAATTATAATATATATTATATAATATATGAAATTATATTATATAATCATATTACGTGATATAATGTATATTTACGATTTAATATAATCATTGATTTATTTTTTTATTTCATTATAAATTTATATATATACTTCTTCACTTATTTATGTATTTTTTATTTATTTATTTATTGTTATTTATTTATTTAGTAATTCACTTAATAATGTAATTATTTATTTATTTACTTATTCATCTATTTATTTATTTATCTATTCATTTGTTTATCTATTCAATTATTTATATATGTATTTATTTATCTATTCATTTGTTTATTCATTTATTATTTATTTATTTATTTATTTATTTGTTTATTTATTTATTTACTTATTGACTTATGTGTAAATGTATTTAATATTTTATTTACTTATTCATTTATTAATTTAATAATTTATTAATTAATTTGTTTATTTATTTATTCAGCTATTCATTTGTTTATATATTTATATATTTAATAATTTATTTATTTATTTGTTTGTTTGTATATTTATTCATCTATTCATTTATTTATGTATTAATTTGTCAATATATTTATTTATTTATATATTTATTTATTAATTGATCAATTTGTTTATCTATTTTTTTGTTTTTTTATTTATTTATTTATTCATCTATTCATTTGTTCATCTATTCATTTGTTTATATATGTATTTATGTATATATCAATTTATTAATTTATCAATTTATTGATTTATCTATTTGTTCATTTATTTATCTAGTCATTTGTTGATAAATGTATTTATTCATTTTTTTTTGTTTATTTGCTTATTTATATGTTCATTTCTTTATTTCTTTATTTATTCATTTACTCATTTACTTATTTTTTATTTATTTATTCATTTATCTATTTATTTATTTAGAGATTTAGAGATTTATTCATTAATTTTTTTATCTTTTTGTTTATTGGTTCATTTATTTGTTTATTTGTTTATTTGTTTATTTATTTATTTATATTTATTTATTTATTTATTTATTTATTTATTTATTTATTTATTTATTTATTTATTTATTTATTTATTTATTTATTTATTTATTTATTTATTTATTTTTCTTTTATTTCGTATTTCAGCTCAAAATTGATACACCAAATTGTTTGCTCATGAATTTATGTAACTCATTTGAAAAGAGATGAAAAATGTTATAGAGAATGAAAAAAACAAAAAAAGTTATTATTAGTTGATTCAGGTAACTTAAATAAAAATCGACTGTTTAAATTGTTGTTTCATCAATTTTTTTAGCTTGTTTGAAAGAGGTTGAAAAATCCTATTGAAGATGACAAAATTTAGAAAAATCGTATAATACCTTTTTTGGGTATTTTCATTAAAAATCGATAAATAAAATAGTTGTTCATCAATTTCTCTAGAAAAAATTTGAACAATCCTATTGGGAACAAAAAATTTTTTTTCATCAATTCTTAAATTTTTTGAGTATCCAAATGTAAAATAACCAGTTTGAATCGTTTGTTCATTATTTTCTCTAGTTTGTTGATAAAATATTGAAAAATTCTATCAAAAATAAAAAAAAATTTTTAATAGCTTGTTTCCGTATCATAAATAAAAATTGACTGTCTACATTATTGTTTCATCGATTTCTAAAAATAAAAAAGAAGATAAAAAGATTTTTGAGGTATTTTAACTGAAAATTGATAGATCAATTTGTTTGTTCATGAATTGAAGTAGCTCATTTGAAAAAGGACAGAAAATTTTATGGAAAACGAAAAAAAAATGTATTACTATTTTGAAACTTAGTGTTTAAATCGTTGGTTCTTCAATTTTTTCTAGCTTGTTTGAAAGACTATGAAACTTCCTATTTAAGACGACAAAATTTAATAAAAATTGAACAATACCTTTTTTGGGTATATTTATTGAAAATTGACCCAAAAAAAACCATTCATTAACTTTTCATCAATTTTTCATTAATTTTTCTAGGTTGTTAAAAAAAATTGTAAAATCCTATCAACGACGAAAAAGTTTTTTTAATCAATAATTTACTTTTATGAGTTAATACTTTAAACAGTTTGTTCATAAATTTTTTTAGTTTGTTGATAAAAAATTGAAAAATCCTGATTTTTGAGGAAAAAATTCCTCATCATTTTGCAATATTTCAACCTATCAACCATAGTTTTCTAATTTTTTTTGTAATTCCCATCGCTTTCCTATTAAATATTAAACTTCACTTTATAAAAATTTCCATCTTTCAATCAAACCCAAAAAACTATAAAACCAAATTCTTAATAATTCTTCGCACCCTGAGCACGCATTTCTACTAAAATACCAAAATTACATTAATGTTAATCAAATAAAAAAACATGATCCAACTAATAATTATACTCCATAAATAAAAATTTATATCTAACATCAAATCCATATAATCATAAATAATTTATAATCAATATCTTTCCAAAAAATAAAATTTCCATGACAATTATATAACATGAATTACTGCAAACAATATTTTCTTTCAAAGCAACTCGAAACCAGCGATTCCATCTAACGATGTGGAAATACAATAACATTATTCCGAAATAAGATTCTCGATTATAAATAATTCATGAACCACGATATTAAATCAGCATCTACGTCTTCAAATATCGAGGTGCATCAAAATATCACGTTTCGCACAAAATTTGTACTTAATGTACCTAACAATATTTGCTCTGAAACTCAAATCGTTCATCGATTACGTGTGGATGGGAGTTTCAGTTTTCTATTACTCAATACTACATAAACAACATTTCGTATCTTATTTCAGAGCATTTAATGGAAACTGTAATATTACATGTTGGATTTATATCTAACACGAAAGCTCACACAAAATATATTACAATTATTATTATATGTCAGAACAGTTAGAACTTAATTTGTAATGAAATACGATAATTATTTTCTGTCATGTAAATTACATGAATTAATGAGATTTTAAAACGAACGTGGAATTTGGGAATTCAGGTAAATTTTCGATTTGTTCTCATACGTATTTGAACTTTTTATAATTTTGCTAGGCCACTTCCCAATCGGTTGCCAGAGCGAAGTTAGGTGGATGTTCGGCCACTTGGACAATGACGGCGATGCTCGCCTCTCGCTGTCTGAACTTTACGGGCTTGAGCATGACCAAAACGAGCCCTGCTTGAAGCCTTTCCTCGATGATTGCGATACTGACAGGTAATTTCAAATCATTCTCTGCTCTGGATTATCTGAAACAACGACCGAAATTAGGATGAAATTGATCATTGTTTCATGTAAAAATGAAAAAAGTTGGAGTATTGAACTTAGCAATTAATGAAAATGCAAACAATAACAAAATAATGGGTTTACTTATTAATGATGATTTTTAAAAAGTAAATTACACAAAATAAGTGAGAATTTCAAAAAAAGAAAATGAGTAAAAATGATCGCAAATGTACTTACTGAAATTTAGACGACGTAACAAATGATTTTCTATTAGTTTTCAAATTTTATAATAAATTATATAATACGGAAAAGTAAATTCCTCAATTAAAATTACTAAATTAAAATTTCTTAATTAAAAATTACTTCATTACTTGTTTACTGAATTGATAATTATGACTTAAAATCCTAAATAAAAAATTACTTATTTCAAAATTACTTAATCAAAACTAATTATTTAAAAATTACTAATTTGAAAATTACTTAATTTGAATAACTTTTTACTTATTTCAAAATTACCTTATTAAAATTACTTATAACTTATTCAAAAATTACTGAATTAAAAGTACTTATTTAAAAATTACTCGATTAAGAATACTTATTGTAAAATTACTTTTTCAATAATTACTTAATTTCAATAACTTATCACTTATTTAAAAATTACTTAATTCAAATGACTTGTTTAGAAATTAGTTAATTTAAATTACATATTTGAAAATTACCTATTTAAAAATTACTTAAGTAAAAAAAATTAGTCAAAAATTACTTATTTAAACATTACTCACCTAAAATTACTTATTACTTATTTAAAAATAAGTTAATTAAAATTACTATTTAAAAATTACTGAATTGAAAATACTCATTCAAAAATAAATTATTTAAAAATTACTTAATTGAAAATACTCATTCAAAAATTAATTATTTAAAAATTACTTAATTGAAAATACTCATTCAAAAATTAATTATTTAAAAATTACTTAATTGAAAATACTCATTAAAAATTACTTATTTGAAAATTACTTAACTAAAATTACTTATCACTTATTCAAAAATAAGTTAATTAAAATCACTTATTATTTATTTAAAGATTACTAAATTCAAACGACTTATTTAAAAATTAGTCAATTAAAATTACTTACTTAAAATTGCTTATTTAAAAATTACTTAATTAAAAATACTTATTCAAAAATCACTGATTATAAAAGTACTGAATTGAAATTACTTGTTACTTGTCCAAAAATTAGTCAATTGAAATAACTTATTACTTATTGAAAAATTACTGAATGAAAATTACCCATCACTCATTTAAAATTACTTAATTAAAATTAGTAATTTAAAAATTACTTGATGAAAATTAATTATTAAAAAAATTCTCAATTAATATAACTTATTACTTATTGAAAAATTACTTTATTGAAATTACTTATTTAAAAATGACTCAATTAAAACACAGATTCAAAAATTACTTATTTAAATATTACTTAACTAAAATTACTTATCACTTATTCAAAAATTAGTTAATTAAAATCACTTACTACTTATTTTAAGATAACTTAATTCAAAAGACTTACTTCAAAGTTAGTTAATAAAAATTACTTATTGAAAAATTACTTAATTAAAAATACTTATTTAAAAATTACTGAATTTTAATTACTTATTACTTATTAAAAAAATAGGTAAATAAAATAAGTTATTACATATTTAAAAATTACTGAATGAAAATTACCCATTGCTTATTTAAAATTACCTAATTAAAATTACTCATCACCTTTTCAAAATTACTCATTTCAAAATTACTTGATGAAAGTTACGTATTTAAAAATTACTTAGTTAAAATAACTTATTACTCATTAAAAAATTAGTTAATTTCAATTACTTATTTAAAAATAAATTATTTTAAAATAACCTGATTAAAATTACGTATTTAAAAAATACTTAATTGAAGTAACTTATTACTTATTTAAAAATTACTTAATTTAAATAACTTATTACTCATTTAAGAATTACGTCATGAAATTTACTTATTACTTATTTCAAAATTACTCAATTACAATAACTTATTACTTATTGAAACATTACTTAATTAAAATTACTTATTACTTTTTCAAAAATGACTTAATGAAAATTACTTATTACTTATTTAAAAATGACTTAATTTAAATTACTTATTACTTATTTAGTAATGACTGAATTGAAATTACCAATTACTTATTTTAAAATTACTTAATTCAAATTACTTATTCGAAAATTACTTATTCGAAAATTACTTGATTAAAATTACTAAATTGAAAATTACTTAATTACTTTATTACTTAATTACTTAATTAAAAATTACCTAGTTACTTTATTACCTAGTTGCTTAATAAAAAATTACTATAATTTCTAAAATAAAAATTCCCTAATCAAAATCCCATCGTGAATGATATTTTTTTATGCTAAAACTCAAAATACTTGTAAATTTAAATACTCGTGAACAAACAAATGAAAACTAATTTACGTCTGCGATTTCAGTGACTCTTTTGTGAGCGGTGCAGAATGGTGTGGATGTTTCTCGAAAGCCGAAAGACCGTGCGCCGCCGTGCGCAGACGATCCTCCCTAGACGTGGCTCCGGATTGCGATTCCCGGGGGTATTACAAAAGCACGCAATGTCACCGGGCACTCAACTTGTGCTGGTGCGTCGACCCACACGGGGTCGAATTTGCCGGAACTAGAACTCATGACTCCAAACCCGATTGTGGTGAGTAGACTGTCGGAATACGACATTATTCAGGTGACGACCACCCGAATTTCCTTCAAAAATCAGAGTCTTTCCTTAGAATTATTTTATGACTAAAACAATTTAATTTTTTTTTTTAACAAGAGAAGTAAAATTCAATATTTCGACTCAAAAAGTCAAATTTCTCTCAAAATTCCTTTGCAAGGAAACAAGGTTTAAAGTCATTCTCAATTTATACAACTTTAATTTTTTTACATGATAATTGAAATAATTTTTCGAAAATTATTTAAAAAGTTATTTAAAAATGATTTACATATCATTAATTGAGTAACTAAATAAAAATAATAATTTTAAATTATTAAATATCATTACCAAATTAACAAATAATTAATTACCGATGTTTTATATACTTTTAAAATTAAATAAAATAAATTCAATAAATTAAATATGATACATTTTTTGTGACGTTTTATAAATCTGTCTACTGACAGAATAAACAAAGTTTCAATAAATACAAAAGTTAATTGACAACAACAGAATTATTATTTTCGATAAAGAAACACTTCGTACACAATTCAATGTATTTCCATCAGACTTATTTACGTTTCAATCAAAAATCAACACATTCATAATTGAAACATCGAAATTGCCAATCACATAATGAAAAAGGAGGATAAAGAGAAATTTTACTAAAGTAATCAAACTCGCCTGCGTATATTTATTATTGTAAAAACAGTAGTATTCAACTCTCGAACTCATCCACTCAAATTTCATTAGTTCGTAGTTAACAAAAGCCATACAACTTTGCGAGCGTTGATGAAATGGCGTTTCGATCCTTGTTATAAATAGTTATAAAAGCAGCGGTAAAAGCGAGGGTAAAAGTTCTGGTTATGATTTTAAACGAAAGGTGTATTTAAAATAATAAACGCGGCGAAATATGTTTCATTTGTTTACAGAACTGGTGAATTCACGTTTTCACAGTGAGTTTTCTACGTAATGTAATTATAAAAGTGTGGGACTAATCAATGTGCGAAGTGAGGCTGAAGTTTTTTGAATTTCTGGAGATTTTCTTTGTGCAAAGTTATTTTCGAAAGAAACTTATTGACTTTGTAGTAATTTATACTACGAATATTGGAAAAATTATATTTTATAGGAAAATCTACAATATTATTTCAATTTTTCATATATAACAACGATTTATTTTTACCATGCAGTAGAGTAAAAGATCAAATATTACAATATTAATTGGTATATAGTAAAAAATACCGAACATACAATGGGGGGGGGGGCAAGCAATGCTTCCGCCCCCCCCCCCCCGCCCCAATAGTTATGGTTAACGTCGAAAATTGAATTTTAAATTATGTCATTCTCTTGAAAAAGTACGTTCGAAAATTTTTTAAGGTTCACTCTACAGAAAAATGATGAAAAATCCAAAAAACGGTCGTTATCAAACATACTGAAAAGTTGACAGTTTTTGCGAAAAAATTTTCAAAATTCAGAAAAAATTCATTTTCTGGACATTTCAGAAAACTGATAGAATTTTGAAAAAGCTTAGCAGTTGTAAATTTCAATAGTCATGAAAGAAACTTTGTATTTTTGCATATGATTTCGAAAAGCTTTAGGTATACTTCAATCACATAAGTTTCAATTTTCTTTGTTTAGTTTAAGTATGGTTCATGAATGGGTTTCAGAAAAATTACTGAATATTTTTAAACCACAAAATGTAAGAAAAAAAACGTTAAAAATGGTTAAAAATTTAAAATTTATGTATCCTTTAAGTTATTCTCAGAATTCTCAGAACTTATTTAAGAATAACGAGTTTGATATGTACAGTAGACCAATACAATTTTTCAGCATGTCGGAGCTCGCGAACATTAAATTTTTTATGAAAAATATAGTAGCCATTTTTGATTATAATATATCAGATGTAATTTGATCATTAACTCGCCTAATCAATTCTGATTTTTTTCTGTACAATTTTATTATACAATAGAAGATAAACAATTAAAAACATTTTTTACAGTTTTTTGAAATTTGAGAATATCAAGACATTTTGCAAAACACAAACAATGGTCATATATAAAAAAATTCAAAAACTGCTGTAGACTGCATTTTTTTATTCTCCTAAAGTGTAAATATTTTTGCATCGTATAAAATTATTGGTATATAACTTTTACTTCACTTTAGAGTGAAGTAAAATTCTAATACTACGCAGTTTTCCTTGTTATTCTGGATTTTATAAGATGCAAAAAAATTTTTTAATATTTGCGAAATTTCATTTGAAATTCATTAGATTCTTATGAGGCAACAAATTAGATTCTTCCAAGTCTTCTGAAATCTCAAGAATAAGCTTTATAAGTTATCAAAAATTTTATAATTTGCGCTTGGTAGGTTTTCAAAAAAACCAGAAGACTCCAGATTTCTTCCAAGTTTTTTGAAATCTTTTAAAAGCCACATATAAGATTTTCAAAATCTGTAAAAGGCCCTAATGAAATTTTTGAAATCTTTCCGAGTTGAAATTTTCAGTGAGGATTTCGAGTAGGTATAATTTAAGGATATTGAAGAAATTAGTCGATAGATTAAACTTTATTCGTTTTTAAATTATCAGAAATAAAATAAAATTATAAGAATTATATAAGAATTATTAAACTTTAAACATTAATTTCGATCTAAGTATTATTGTCATTTTTATAATCGTGTAATAATTCTACAGTATATTGCAATAAAATAGCAATTATTATATTTATAATCGAATTATATATATAAACAAAGTTTTTGCCCCCCCCCTCCTCCCAAAAAAATTTGATTCCGGCGCCTCTGGTTCTCAATATACAAGATATGGGAATATTACCTAACATGATCATAATTTCTACATTTTTTCATAAGTACAACTATATGCCAATAACTACAATACGAATATTTAATTATACAATAATGTATTCAGTAAAATTTCCTATATTTCTTCTCAATTTCCCACTACTATATTTTTTAATAAAAATAACTAGATTTTTCTCTCAAGAATACACTAAAAACAGCTTAACCTGACAAGAAAAAATATTGTTTTTATAAAAAAAACTATTTAAAATACTTTATTTTTGATTAATTCAAATTTAGAAATAAACAAAAGCATACTTTTGCTCTTTTCCAGAAGCAGTTGTGAACAAAGCTAACAGTGGCAACGTGAAAACAAACAGCGTGGATCTGGAAGACGACGAAGACTCGATCCAAGACCTCGAGGGCTCGGCCGATCAGCCCCTGGATTTTTAGACAAAACCCTGACCAACGAAGGGGTGCGAGAGTAGCGTATATATGTATACACTCATTTGTTCATCTGGCTGGCCTCGTGCGTTATTGTGGCGCGTGAAGGACGCGACTCACTCTACAATCTCAGTTTGAATCAATGAAATTTTAACTAATTCAATTAAAGTTGAATTAGTGATTTATAAGTTTACCTTTTAATTAGTGAAATATTTTAAAACGACTTAACAATTAGTGAAATCAAGAACAAATTATGGTAATTTTAAAGTTTCAAAATTGTGACATTTTCAAAAAAATAGTCAAACTTTTTATTGACATCAACAACGTTAGAAGAAACTCTCTTATTCCAGTTATTTCCAAAATTCCTCAAATTTTACAGTCCCCCAAACCATCTGAAAAGTCCTTAACTTGCACATTTCCCTCGATAACACTTTCCCGTCGGAAAATTCCGGTACAAGTAGATCAATAGACATCGATATCCGGAAAAAAGAAAATCCTATAGGCACCCGTTGAAAAAGAGCTTTCCGAACATGAAATCTGGACATTCGGAAATGCTTAGCGTTACAGTGATATGCTTTTACGGAGCGAAAAAAAGTGGTACGTGAACTGAAATCGAACGAGGCGTAAAGCGCTCGAAAACTCTCTCGACGAGTCGTGATTTTCATATAATCCTTTTTTTTTCCTTCCCTTACGAACGGCGTAAATAAGGGATGAAAACGAATCGTCACCTTCGCGCGCAACAGTGTATGTACAAATGACATAGTAACGAGCTATTTATTCATATAAAATTAGTGAGAATATGTACGTAGAACGAGAGTGAGAGAGAAAGAGAGAATTGAAGCGAAAAAGCGAGCGTGGATGTAATAATGACTCGCATCACAGATTTCACGATACAAAACGAAGAAACTTCGAATGGAGCTTTGACGATCAATGCTGTGTTCGGCTGAAACTGAATTTTATTTTCGACCTTAAGAAAGTGGTGTCATTGTTTTTAAATTTTTTCGTTGGATAAGAATTATAAGAATCCTTTTTTGGTGCAGTTTTGAACTTGATTAAAAAAATTATTTTTGCAGCAGTAGCCTATTTTTTTGTTACCTCAACAAATCATTTGCACAATGAATACTCAAAGAAATTTTATGCATAATGATTGTTCTCTGGTAACAAAAAAATTCGTTCTGTGAAGTTGTGTTGAAACAGCAAAATTTTTTTTTCGTTGATACATTTTACGGATTTCATCCTTGAGAATTAAAATTTTATAAATATTAAGTTACAAAAAATAGTTATTTGAATAAAGTTTTTTCCTCATTCCTACAACAAACAAAAACATATTGCACCAAATAATGATTCTCAAAACGTATAATCCACGGAAAGTTTTTACTCGAGTGACGCCCAAATTGATAACTCGAAGTGGATCGTTAATGCTCCACTTGGTCTCGAATTAAAAAAATATTACTACGCGATAATGGTTATAATAAATACGTTTAGCAATGCAGAATTAAGACGTAAGGTTTGGTAATGTATCAAACTCGATTTGGCTGCGAAAGAATTGATCGCGAATGTTGGTTAGATTCCCATAACTATCATGTCATGTTACAAATTTTTCGTATTGTCTCAACATGATTTGAGCACTTAAAAAATTGAATTTCATTGAACTAACTGATTTAATATGTGACCTGGGACGAGAATAAGAGTTTTCGATTGAAAATTGTTTTCGAAAGGAAATTTATTTCTTCGTTGCAGGTCATGTACAAAAAAGGGGTGAAAAATTTTCTGCATTTGCTCAACTTATTCTGTGACATTTTGTTTACTTTTTGGTATGAGTGTGAGAAAACGAAGTAAGACAAAGTTTCGATAAAGATTTTTAGTTTCTAACTTTGTCGGAAACTTAAACAAACAAGAATTTTATAGGTAGATAAAATAAAGTTATTTGTCGCAGGAGTCTTTATTATTGAAATTTGTGATAGTTTGTTTAGATGAAGGACAAAATTATTCAAATTATTAATGTAGCATGAAAAAAAAGCATAAACTGATTCATTCTTTTTATCTTACAATGACAACGAAAAATATATGGAATTATTTTATCAGGTTTTTTCGTAATTCTAAGAGTTATTGCACTAAAGTATTCATGAAATTTCGTGTTGAATATTCAGTTTTTCGAAACGTTTCTTTTAAATTTCTTCAAAAACAATTTACTACAAAACAACAAATCATTTCTGCAAGCTTACAAATAAATATCTTATTTTTCATGAAACCATTGGAAAATTCGTCACAAGAATTTAAAATTAAATAACGATATTATTAAAATATATGACAAAATTATTCAAATTATCCATGCAAAATATAACATTCAGTATCTATACTTTTCACTATGCAAAAAAATTATTCAAAATCACATTATTTTTTTCGTTCTCTCATAATGACACCGAAAAATATGGGAAATTATTTTATCACATTTTTTTATGATTCTCAGAGTTATTGCACTAAAGTTAAAATGAAATTTTGTGTTTATTATTAAGTTTTTTACAATTTTTCTTTCAAATTGATTATTATAATAAATTTCTAAAAAAACAACAAATTATTCATGCAAATTTACGAATATAAATCTTATTTTTTCATAAAATCATTAAAAAATTGTTCACAAGAATTTAAAATTAAATGACGAATCTTAAAACCGCGAAAGTTATAGTTTTTTAAGATAAACAACGAAATTATTCAAATTATTTATGCAAAAGTTGCTTTTCTCTCTATAAAAAAATTATTCAAAATCATAGACTCACTTATTCTTGTTATCTCATAATGACACTGAAAAATATGACAAATCATTTGATCACGATTTTTCGTAATTCTTAAAGTTATTGCACTAAAGTAATCATGAATTTTCGTGTTAATTATTAAGTTCATCAAAATGTTTCTTTTAAATTTCTTACTACACCATTTCTTAAAAAACAACAAATTATTCCTGCAAACTTACAAATATATCATTCTTATTTTCCATAAAATCATTGAAAAATTGGTCCCAAGAATTTAAAATTTAATGAAGAATCTTGAATCCACACTTTTCATAATTTTTTAAGATAAACGACGAAATTATTCAAATTATTTATGCGAAAGCTGCTTTTTGCTATGTAAAAAAATTATTCAAAATCATAGACTCATTTATTCTTGTTATTTTATAATGACACCGAAAAATATAAGAAATTACTTGATAACGATTTTTCGTAATTCTCAAAGTTATTTCACCAAAGTAATCATGGAATTTCTTTTTGAATATTAAGTTTTTTACAATTTTTCTTTCAAATCTATTATTATACCATTTCTTAAAAAACAACAAATTATTTCTGCAAATTCTTGAATAAAAATCTTATTTACTATATAAAATCATTGAAAAATTGGTCCAAAGAATTTTTAATTTATTAAAGAATCTTGAAACCACATTTTTCCAAGTTTTTTAACATAAACGACGAAATTATTCAAATTATTTATGCAAAAGGCGCTTTTTGCTATGTAAAAAAATTATTTGAAATCATAGACTCATTTATTCTTGTTATCTCAAAATGGCACCGAAAAATATGTGAAATTATTTAATCAGGATTTTTCGTTATTCTCAGAGTTACTGCACTCAAGTAATCAAGACATTTCGTTTTGAATATTAAGTTTTTAAAAAGGTTTCTTTTACATTTCTTGTAATACCATTTCGCAAGAAACAACAAATTATTCCTGCAAATTTAGAAATATATATCTTATTTTCCATAAATTCATTAAAAAATCGGTCTCAAGAATTTAAAATTTATTAAAGAATCTTCAAACCGCAAAAATCATAAATAACACTGGCCGTCAAACAAAGATTTGTTGTTTACTGCAGGGTAGGTAGTAACTTTTTATGTGTAATTTGGGTACGCTGAATCCAAAAATTTCAATGATTTTGCTTAATCAGCTCTTGTTTTTGCGGTATTCGAAAAAATACAATTTTTTTTACACCTAATGCTTTCTATTTTCATCATTTTTTTTTCTTGTGTTCTTAGACCAAAACCATTTTTTTTTATATCGCTATAGGTACCATTTAAACTATAAAATCTAAAATTTACCTCGTGCTCAAAGTCTTTTTATTTTAAAATCATGTTCCATGCAAAATGAAATCGACTTTTTAGCTCAAATATGGAAATTTTCGAAATTCAAAGCCTCGTCATGCAAACAATTTATATGCGATTAAAACACAATTTACGGTATTCGAAGTATAATTAGTGTCCTTTATTGTGTCCAAATTTTAAAGTATTCCGATGAAAATTAAGGAAGTTGTAATGAAATCAACTACGCATGGTAAAATCGATAATTGGTTATTTTCAACTCTGGCGTATACAAGACTTGTTCAACAAGTCTGAAAAGCAGTGTGGAAACAAAATTTACAAAAGTTTATTTTTTAATATATAAAAATTGAAAAAGCGGCAGTATTTTATCGAGTGTGAAGTGAGCTACTTGAGTGATGCGAGAGTATGTATCACACGAGTTACAAAACTAAATTTTTCAACTATTTTTGAACTTTTTTTGTAATATTTTAAATAAATTTTTTAATTGTGAACTTTCTTCAAATAATTAGTCAATAAGGGAGTCCCAAGAAACGCCAGTAGCAGAAATGGCTCCAATTACTGATCTTGAAACGCGTGGTTGATTTCATTACCACCTTGTGAGTTTTCATCCGATCATCATGAAATTCGGCTTGAATGAAGAAAATAAGTTGACAAACAAATACCATAAATTTTCTTTTCAAATAAACATAAATCATGTGCATAACAAAGGTTTAAATTTCAAAAATGTCCAAATTTAGGCTAAAAAATCGATTATATCTTGTCAGCGCTGGGCTCGTGCTTCTCTCTCGCTCTGGCGTGGTTCCCATTCTACCCATCTCTCTCGCACTCGCTAGAAAGCCGGTGGCGCTCGGATCCCCTTAAATGGAAAAACTTTCAACATATGTTAAATTTTATGTTTTTTGGTTTTAGTAATACTCATAGCGAGATAAAAAAATAATTTTTGACTAAGTACACGAGAAAAAAAAATTATGAAAATCAAAAACATTGGATGTAGATAAAAACGTTCTTTTTGTCGAATATCGCAAAAACAAGAGCTGATTAAGCGAAACCGTCGCCATTTTTGGATTCAGCGTGCCCAAATTACCCTGAAAAAGTAACTGTCTGCCCTGCAGCAAAATCGCTGTCGACCAGTGTAATTAAAATATACGACAAAATTATTCAAATTATTTATGAAAAATGTAACACTCAATAGCATTACTTTTCGCTATGCAAAAAAATTCTTGTTACCTCATAATGACACCGAAAAATATGGGAATTTTAACCCGAGTACAAGTGTAATTTTTCAACATTGCACTGGGGTGAATAGAGAAAAATATTTCTGAAACTCTTTTTTTTATCAGCATTATATCTTAAAACTTTCAAATTATTTCATTACAATTGTCTGCGATTCTCAGTCACTGTACTCAATTGCACATTAATTTCTAACTTATCACAAACAAAAATCTCATCTTCCATAAAATCATTACAAAAACTACTCCCAAGAACTCAAAATCCATTAAAAAATCTTCGATTTCATGAGAACCAAACCACGAAAAATTCACTAACCAGATAAACCTGTAAAAACACCCAATAATCAAACCATAATCGTGATAATAATTCAGAAGTATTAGAAACATATACTCGTGGCCAGTGCTTTTTATTAGAATTCTCACCATTTAAATGATGATTGCTGTAGCTGAGTAAGAATGTCGCGTCTACGTATAAAAATGTATGATAGTTATTTTCCAAAATATTCCTTTATTTATTGTTGGAGGAGTGTGAAATTTCCAGCGTTTTTCTGTCTTCCATGCCTTAGAGCTGTACTTAATTTTACACGTTAAGTTTTACGCCTTGACCGTTAGAATCGTTAGAAATGACAACGCACTTTGGGTGGAGTCATTTGCGGTCCATCATTCATTCCAAGTCATTCCTCGTAAATTAGATTAATTACGCGCACTGTAATGAACGCATGTAACGTCTGTATGACCGTGTGGGTATTAAACTTCGAACTCGAATAATATCGGTATGTGTAACAAATTATTCTTTTTGTCAAAGTCAACCAAAGACGTTTCATATAGTTTTCAATCACAAAAAAACAATTTAATCATTTAAATCAGTCATTAAAATGATTAACAACTATTTAATCATTTTAACGATTATTTAATCCACAAAAAAACGGTTCGAAAGCTATGCACCTCACGCAAAAAAATTTGTTCGAGTGTAATTAAACAGTGTTTTGGTAAAGAAAATAAGCATAATCGATTTTTTACGGTACATACACATATACACATTTTTATGAGCTTTGGTAATCAACGTTTTCAGTTTTATAAAAAAGCAAATGACGAAAAAAATGTACACGAAGGATCCGCCCAAAAATATTATTCGATAAAGCACTCAATAATCCTGTAAATCGTTCGGGATGAAACTCATCGTGTTTTTTCATGCGTTACGAACATTGTTTTTCGAAGCAATTCAAGTTTTGAACACTCGTCATTTGTGTTTTCGAAATTTCAAATTTGTAAATATTTGAAAGCGCATATTGTATATAATTATATGCAATAATGATGATAAGGATACAACTGTCATTCACGGTCCTTGTGCTGCAATGATTTTTTTGGAAAATGCGCCTTTTGTTGTAGTATGGACAATTTTTATCCATCATTTAAAGGCTCTAAGTATATTTCATCCAATAGATATTGTACATGTGGCTTTGATGAATAAAAAGATTGTTGTAGAAAACTTTTATAGTAGTTTTATTCGAAAAATTATTACCTTTTGGGAATTTTATATGGAAAGTTCAAATTGTTGCAATGTGAAGTTTAATCAGTTGGACCAAGTATGAAACATTTAAAAATTAAAATGAAAATAAAACAAAAATTGTACAAAAAATCACGAATAATTGTTTTTTTAATGTAATTCGATAAATGTTACTTTATCTGATCTAAATCTGATCGAAATTTACTGATCGAAATTTGAATACTGATCGAAATTTAAAATAACAAAACATTAGAATATATCCTGAAATAGTAGTTTATATAGAAGTGTGCAAATTTATAAATAGATTGCAATTATTTCATTTAATTATATTATAATCATATTTTACAGAATAAAATATATTATCTATGTAATTAATTTGACGATATTGAAAGTTTATTCAAATTTGCAAAAAACATGAAAAAAACATGTAAATGAACCCAAGGTAAAAGAGGTTACCAAAATTAGGAATCGAAACATTGAACGTTGACAAAATTTATTTACTTTTTTTTGTAAAATACAACGAACTAGTGCTAATACAAAAATACATTTCGAAGGCAAATTTCTGATGAAAAAATTTTCTGTATCGTTTTCTCGGGAAATAATCCTTAGTAGAGAAGAACAGCCCTCAAGCTGAAAAATAAAGAATGGATTTATCACTCATCGATTCCCATGCAAAAATTGTTTAAAAAGTAATAATGCAATAAAATTGGTAAATTTAATTAGGTAAGATAGAAAATATAATAGTCATTAAAAAATTTGTTAATTAAATTGTCATTCAAAAATAAGTATTTCTGATTCTTTGCAAATAGAATGAATCCTAGGAAATTTGGAATCGAAATAAGTTGTTTCCGTGGACTTTGAAAATTTCTTTCGCAAATTTCAAAAAAAAATTTTCTTTTCCTTTTTCCAAAAAAAAGGTTCCTAGAACCTTTTTTTTGTTGAACTTCAAAAAAGGTTCTAATATATATTTTTAAAACAAGCTAAATTCACAGAAAAACACAAAATCAGTCGATATTTTTTTCATTAAGATGTTGTTACCAAAAATTTACAAAAAATTATTTGTCATAGTAATAAAATAATTTATAATAATTATATGTTTACAAATTATGTATACGTGGCATTAAACAATAAAAATTGAATGATTTTGTCCCTATTTTTAAAATATTATTAATAACAAATTATATACTAAAATACATTACATAATGTTTATGATGATTCTTTTATAAATATTTTATTTATTTGAATTTTTATTTTTGAAATTGGTGATTTAAATAATTTGTAACGTGACATTTTGGGGGGTAAGAGCAATCACCACGCAATTGCCCCCCAACACGAAACACCTCGCCACCGTTCCGGGAAAATGAAAAATAAAGGGGGTCGAAAATATGAAAAATAGGCAAAATAAAACATCCTAACAAAAAAACTGTCCCAGCACCGTACCAAAAAATATACTCACGCCAATCCAGGATCGCCACTTTCTTTTTATTTACAAGGTAGAAGGAACCTCGGAATTTTCTTCCCCACGATGAAAATAAAAAAAACCAAAATCGAAATAAATCAAAAAAAAATGATAAAGCCCGAAACGATTGAAACGGAATTAATCTCACCAACGCACGCGCAATGGAAACTAGATAACGACTCAAATAAATGATTCCAGGTAAGTCGATTGCGTGTGGAAAATAGAACTCGGAAAATACAAAATCGGTCCCATTTATTCAACAACCACAAAAATTACCAATAATCCCGACAAACGATTCGGCAGTAACGAAAATAATTCCCACATAAATCCTACAAAAACCCCGACAACCAATTCGGCAAAAACCCGAACACGATAATTCATAAAAACCCAATAATTTCCTAACCAGAAATTCCTTCACAATAACTCAGTGAATTTTCCCAAAAAAAAACCAGCACATCCGAAAAATCAAACCAAAAA
>JAPYZL010214339.1:0-10070 GCA_030522825.1 Platygaster orseoliae | reverse complement strand
TAATGCCTATCGACGAAAAAACTAAAAATTCTGAAGTGTCCCAATCTGAAATATTTCAATTTTGGAATTATTTAATTAAGAGGCCTATAAGTGGGGGGCTGAGGGGGGAGGGGCTAGAAAGTTTACTGCAAGTGTGAAAATATTCCATACAAAGTTTATTTCTAATGATAGTACCAATTATCAACCGTCAAACTAACATTCTAAGAACTGATTGAAGAAAAAATATGTTATACGAGAAAATTCATTATTTTAACTTATTTCTCATTTTGTATGTAACAGACAACATACAAGGAATACACGTAGAGGTCTGAAATTTTTTTGTAGCTTCTTATATTCGTCGACTATAATTTACAACGTCAAACTTTTTTTTCGGTGCATAGGGTGCTTGAAAAAAAATAAATACCGTATTGAAGACGAAAACCCATGTTATTTAAATGGGAAAAACGAGGGTTCTACAGGCACGGGTTAATATTGGAATAAAAATCTTAAAAAAATTAGGTAATGTTTTTTAATTATTTTGAATCGATTTAGGGGGCGGCACGGTCAAAATTCCGCCAAAGCCATTTTAACGACCACCCTAATATACACAGTATTGAAATGTCAGATGGGAGAGGTTCGTCTTGTCTAGTTTGCAAATTTTTTTAATCAGTTCTAATAATGGCTTCATTAATCTGCACGTTTGTTCAAATCATATTTTTTCATAAAAATTGTTATTTTCACTCAACTTCATCGCTCTTGAGGCACGGGTTAATTTGTTTCGATTTTGTTCAAATTTTGGCTTTCTTACTTTTTTCACATTTGGAAACTTTAAGAGGGATGCGTAGATTGAAATTCCAAATTGTTAAAATAAGGATTACCCTACTAAACATGTATAAGAAACCAAGGAAATCGAGAAAAAAGTTCATGATTGTTTTGTAACTGAAAATTGAAAAATCGTGTCAAAGAAACACGGCCTTTTTTGAATGACATCCAAACACGATTACTCATGTTTTTTGATAAATTCAAGGTTTATATGCTATGATAACGTTCAAGATTTTATCTTCTCATTTCTTTTCTTATAAAAGATCCTGCCTACTAAAGATCAATTCCATATATTTTCACCGAGTAGTTATAAAATTTTACAAAGTATGAAAACTAATGTTCAAATTATTACGTTTATTCGAAAGAATTTTAAAACACTATTTAGACTATTTTACAATCACTGGTAGAATACAGTAAAATTTTCGAAAAAATTGAATTAGACCCAATGCTTGTAACGTTCAAGGACTAAATGCGATTATGATAATTAATAGTAAAATTTATATATTTATTGTAATAATTAATGCCACATAATGATATTCAATATAATTTACAATAAGTGATTAAAATATAATGAATGTTTTGGGAAATCATAATACATTTTCTTAAATTCTACGTTGTACTTGCAATATAATGATGATGATTCACATCAGAAATATGATCACTTTGGAGCAAATAACAACAAATTCTCCTTCATTTCATATCTCGAGTTTTCGGCACTTTATTTATGCCCTCTTCAGGAAACTACAATATATTACAATTACATCAATCTATAATGAACATCCATAAATCAACAATTCAAATAATATATCTTCTCACTCTCCTACTCACAATAACCAATCGCAGTTCGCTATAGCACATCGAAAAATTCTATACATTATGAATCTATTTCTCGTGACTCCTTAAGAAAAAACCAAGTCATAATATCCGATTCAGAATAAATCTCCACGTTCCTAATACGATTGTCAAAAAGCAACTTCGTCATAATTCCGAGACAATACAGAATTTCCTTCGAAAACAGTCACTTAGGACGTACAATGAACCAATACAAATTTTTCACTTCTCACTGTCCTTATATTATAGAAAACGAAAAGATGCCTAGGAACCGTGATAAAGGAACATGAAAGTAACATTCGTAATGATATAAAGAATCGTTCGGTTTTAAGTGAACATAGAAGTAAAGAGGATCATGATTTTTAATGGGATGATGTAAAGATCTTGGATGAAGAAAGTGATTATAGAAAAAGGATGATTTCTGAGATGTTATTTAACATATTAAAGGGACTAATAGATAGTACGTTTAATAAGCAAGAGGACACGAAATTTTTGAGTTCGATTCATGATGGGTATATTGGTGATGTAATATGATCTTATCAGTTCGTTTTCTATATAAGGACGGTGAGAAGTGAGAAATTTGTATTAGTTCATTGTACGTCCTAAATGACCCTTTTCGAAGGAAATTCTGTATTGTCTTGGAATTATGACGGAGTTGTTTTTTCGACAATTAGATTTTAGGACGTGGGGATTCGTTCTCAATCGGATATTATGACTTGATTTTTTCTTAAGGAGTCACGAGAAATGGATTCATAATGTATAGAATTTTTCGATGCGATATAGCAAACTGCAATTGGTTATTGTGAGTAGGAGAGTGAGAAGATCTATTTTATGAATTGTTGATTTATGGATGTTCATTATAGATTGATGTAATTGTAATATATTGTAGTTTCCTGAAAAGGGCATAAATAAAGTGCCGAAAACTCGAGATATGAAATGAAGGAGAATTCGATGTTCTTTGCTCGAAAGTGATCGTATTTCTGATGTTAATTGAAATGAAGAAGGAGCGTAAATGAGGATTTGATAACGATGATGATTTATATATAAATAATGTTATATTTATAACAATTAAAATAAAGAACTTGAAATACCAATTTTAAATAATACTATTTTAGCATAATCTCGATAGACAGCCTGTGCAGTTAAGGAAATTGAGAACAAAAATAAGAAAATAATTTCGCAGCCAGATTTTATTACGAAAAGAATGAAAAGTTTATTTACAAAAAAAAAGAATCGAGTTTATTGACGGACACCTTAAATCGCACTTTCATTTTTCTAGCAAATTTTCAAGGAATTGAATAACAAGATAAATGGAAACTCGACGTTAAATTTGCTCGATGAAGTCAAGGACACGAATGAACAAATAATAACGAGTCTTGCCATTTAAAAATACCGAAAAGAGTAAAAGTAAGTGTTTGGGAAATCGTAATCAATAAATTTATAAATCAATACACTTTCAATAAATTGCGTGTTTCTAAAATCATCTATAGTTTTTTATTATTACGTACCATTATTAACGTAGCACAGTCAACGGAGAGCAACGGAGAAGTTTTCTGTCGATGACTTCCTCCCTAGAACTATATAACTCAAATGGTCGATCTAGAATTCTAGTATAGGGCTCGAACTGAACCAGACGGACCAGTCATCACAACTTCGCTTTTGAAGGAAAAACTTTCGGAATGACACGTAAAAAGACTCTCTCCATACATCACCAATGTATGAAAGCCAGAATTAATAAAAATGCCTCTTCTCCCTTCTTCTGAAAAGTCCCCTACCCCCCCCCCCCTCCTCCTCACACATTCTCCAAATATCGCCAATGTATGAAAGCTAGTATCATAAAAATGATCCTTATCAAAAATATTTCAAACTGCTACCTATTGATGCAACTTATATGATATTATACGATTTCTAGAAAAACGATGTAATTTTTAGGTGATAAACGAAACTTTTTTACGTACGTTGATGTGTCACTGTGTTCTCAAGAACACAGTGTTCTTGCGTCTGACTATTCTTTGACTTTCCTCTGACTTTTCTCTGACCCCGCGTTTGCTAGGGAACGTCAGGAAAAACGAATTTACAGCAAAAATGTTGTCTTCAAGACAATTCTCATTATTGTTGATGTTTGAATAAATCCGGGTATTTATATTCAACGAATTATTACCTGTTTTAAGAGTGCCATAAAGTACAGGAAAGACATAGCAAAAACCAACGAAGTCTTCATTTTTCTTTATACAATGAAAAGTCGGTAATATTTCGTTACTGTGACGATCATATCGTGGCAGTAGCAATCTAATATTGTGGATAGCACGATCCAGCTGGATTCTCATGACAAGCTTATAATATTGTTTATAGCACGATATTATCGTTATGATGACGATACACATTCTCAGTGTAATTTCTGACTGTCAGGCGTATTTTTAGCATAAGCACTTGCGATTTAATAAATTGAAAAATAATGACTTTAAATGCAGTTGAATGGGTTAATGATATTTAAATTAAGAGTATATTCTTTCAATGTACGTGACACTGGGCACAACCCACTGTGGTAAAATTTGTAGGACGGAAAATTCTGATAGTAATGACAAATCTCTAAAAAAAAGATCACCATTTGTTTTCTTCGTACATTTCTTTTCATAGTAGGGAACTTGATTCGAAAAAAATTTATGAATCCACTTTAGATGTAAACTAAAGAATTTAAAAAAATGAACACGTATTTTTTCTTTTTTTGATAGACTGAAAATGGATGGAGTTTCAGAGGTTTTAAAAAAATGATGTGACGTCACCGTCCATATGAAGATAATAGACATTTATATGGATCTTGACGTCACACCCCCACTCCAGATTTTTAAAACGTCTGTATCTCCTGCAGTTCTCGATCAATTTATAAATGAAAAAATACGTGTCAATTTTTTTTCAGTTATCTGGCAGACGTTTATAACAGAATTTTTTTTGTCAAGTTCCCTATTAATTTATTTCCATCAATGTTGCCACCGTGGCTTACAATGGACACGGACATTGTCGAACATTCAATTGATGTAGAGGGTAGGTATTTTAGCCGAAAAATTCTTGCCAAAAAAAAAAATTAAGTTGACAACACGCGTGCGAAATTCAGATATTGTTATATATATAGATCTGAATTTCGCACGCGTGCTGCCAACTTAATTTTTTTTTTTTCGGCAAAGATTTTTCGGCTAAAATACTTACCCTCTTGATGTATTCCAAACAAAATTGACGACCTTTTTTTTTAATTTATTGAGCTACGTTTTGAATAAAAGGCAGTGTTTCATCTACTACCCAGGGGCGGCACAGGAGGTAAATCCGGCACTGCGCACGCATTATTATTAACGTTCCAATAATCTCTAAAACATGATTTATAATAATATATAAATGTGTGCACGCACTGAACGTCGAGTGTTCGCACTAAACATCGAGTGCGAAATGCTACATTATAGTATAGGTGATGAGTTTTTTCTTCACTGGTTGATTGTAATATGAGCAGAAATAAATTCCAATTTGTTCAATTTCCCAGTCACAATTTATTCATTATCCGACGTTCCGGTCACGTTTGTGTGACTGAAACGTCGGTCACACAAAGAAAACTAAATTCTAATGCGTGCACTGAATATCGAGTGCAAATTACACGAACTCGAGTGCGCGCACTGAACGTCGAGTGAGCATTCAACTTGAGACGAAAATAAGTTTTAAAAAATTATTATTATCAAAAATCTTTCGATAGTTTACTGGTCTACCAGCAAAATGTTAAGTAATAGTTTTTGAAGCAAAATAATTTTTCCTGATGAGAGCTTATTATAATAAAGCCGAAAGCTTGAAAAAAAAATAAAAGATGTTGAAGGCCTGAATTTATAACCTTCATTTAACAAATTGGCTCCTAGTGATCGATAATGAGATAAGTATTCATATTGTCAGAGACGTAGGCAGGAAAAATATCATTTTCTTCGTGGTTTTATAATTTATAAGTGAGATTCATTTTTTACTGTGTTGTGTAATTTGTGTTTGATTATCTTAATTTTGTGCAAAGGGCTCATGCATCACACTCTTCCCATAATCTAACCTTCTTCGAAAACTGTTATTTTTAACATATGGTTTTTGTACCATTTACATACTAAATGTAGGTGAAAAATTATACATTTGTACAAAATTCCACGCGACGAATTCGGGCTGAAAAATGTGTAACCTCGCTGTGTTGGAAAGTAGCATAAATGCAAAGTTGGTTACTAATCGAATGACGTAAGCAAAGTATATTATGAATGAGTTGCTTGCATGCGTGCGGTGGGACCCGCCCGCATTCCTACGTGCAACGTCCTCCTCTCTTCTTCTTCCACTTTTTTTCAATTCCACCACCCACAGCATCAAATTATTTATTCCAATTCACTATTTTTAACTTCATTGTTTCGCATCATTTTGAATCTCATTAAAAAGCTGTTTATAATCGGGACACCTTGCACGTCACAAATTAAATCTACAATGATTCCAACATACATCAACTGCTTAGAGGATATTTGCATGAAGTTTGCACTAACAGTTAATTTTCTCTACGGATTTTTCGCTTGTGCCAAATAAATATATTTCACTCGAAGAAAAAAAAGAAACGAATTTCAAATTAGAGTTCTGCATATTTTCCACGAAGTGTGTATAATTAATCGTCCTTAAATTACTGAAGTTACGAAGGGTAGTTAGTAATTATGTGCGGGTTTACGAGAATGAGGAATTCCTGAAAATTCTGAGACGACGTGTGGCTAGCAGTAAAGCATGATACACCAGGCAACTTTCTTCAATCATTCGTCTTTGGTATATCGTTTTTGGTGTCAAGGTCATTGATTCCTCTAGCAGTTCCGGCTCGGTTTCTGGGCCAAGCCGTCACTACCGCTACACCTGGTTGTACCTGCACTCTCGGATTCCGAGAGAATTCGAGCTACGCTCGTGGCACATATAAATAAATAAATCTAAACAATATGTTACTCTATGAGTCCAGTATAGGTCTTTATTTCTGTTAATTACATTGTTACGGGGTTGTTTTTACCATTTTAAAGACATAGATTTCATTCTTTTGAAACTTTATAAATTAATTATAGGTAAATAATATATATGTGTTATAAAACTTCACCATTAACATACATAAGAAGTTCCACAAAGAGAAACTTTTTATGTCCTACCATAGACTCTCGGGACCCTCGAGGCCAGAACCAGCCTAGCTCATCTACTCGATACTTTTAAAAAATAAGTTGAGTTAAATTAAAAATTATTTGCAAAAATGAGTGTTATTTATATAGATCAAAAAATATTTAACAATCACGTAATCTTAAATATAGTGAATTATAAATTTTCACAATTTTTTCACATTCAATTAAATTTGACAACATAGTTTTCCATTTTTTTTTTTATTGCTGTATTCTAAATTTTAAGAATAAAAATTTTATTTCATATTTTATATACTTATTTCAGAGTAATAAGAAATAATGTAATTATGTAAAATACTGTACTCACATTAATGTTAATTCAATATCGTAATAGACTATTATAATAACGTTATTGTTATTCAAATCATGAATTTCCTAAAACTTAAGAATATTTATCTTTTGTGGATGAAAATTGAATTAAATATGAAATTTTTTTCTGAAACTACGAATTTCATTAAATTGTAGGTATATAAGGTTTATAGATTATTCAGTGTAATTAAAAATGTCTATAATTACATATATAATATTATATGTCAACAAATTGTGATGGGTACAAAAACGTAGGATTTTGCGGACGCATCTTTGACAAATCTTGCTAAAATTTCGGTCAATAATGTTGCAGAATTGAATATGCAAAGATGTAAGTTTATATTCCTTATATTTATGATTTACAACATTCTAAATAAAAAAAAAGTTATACTTGTTCGAATGTTTATTGCGTCGAATAAACGCTTAATGTCCATTTATAAAAAAGAAGGAATAGAACATTTTATTTTATTTTTGCAGTGAAAAATTTATTGAGATTCGGCTCACATGTATAAGTTGTATGTAAATTGAGTTCAAATAGATGCATCAAGGATGTCTTTCGTTTCCCATGATCGCGCAAGTACGAAAGAGGACGGGAAATCCCACGCGCAAAACGCGTGCCATGTACATGAAAAACTTTTACTTTCCCCTGAAATAGCTGAGGATTTTTTCGTGTTCAAGATCCGGGAATTCCCAACTGTTACATTTTAATTACTTTTAGCAGTGTCAGAAGACATCGGAAACATTTATGTCAATTTCGAGAAACTTTTTTTGGCGGTAATTAATTTCATCGTGAAACCGTGGAAATTTGTGAGTCAATATATTTTCAAAATTATTAATAAAATTATTTATTAAGTTATTTTTTACACCTTAATAAAAGAAAAATCTCTTTTGATTGTTAAATCTGTAATTAAAAATGTTATGTTTTTCATACTTTTTGACTGTAATCTCTAAAAGAGAGGTAAAGTTACATTTAAATACAAATTTTTACAGTTCTGTAATGAAGTTCATCATTCGAAGAAATCCAAATTATTCATAAATCAAAATTATTGTTATTAACTTAAGAAGATAAAAAATAATCCATAATTGGGGATCGAGATAAAAAATATTAAATTTTACTATACACAGCAGTGTACTATTCAAAATATTCGTATTGTATAGTCATTGGCATATAGTATAGTAATTGTAGCTGAACCTTCTAGTGAAACTCATATTGGAATATTAATACTTATGAAAAAATGTACAAATTATGATCATATAAGATAATTTCCTATATATTATATAGTGAAAATCGCTATTAAATAAAGTGAAAAATACAATATGTTTAGTATTTTTTACTATGTATGAAATTGTAATTGCCATATTCGACGGTTTACTATACTGCATGGTAAAAATAAATGCATTTATGGCCAAATGTTCTATAGCATATGAAAAACTAAAATATTATTGTTGATTTTCCTAAAATATAGTAATATCTTTAATATTTATACTACAAATTACTAGGTTTTTTTTTCAGTGTAACTCTTTCACTGTATAGCAAAATCCAAAACAAAGTAATTATCGAGAAGTTGGTTTAATTTAGAGACTAATTTGAATATAGAAATATTACGATGATGGAAATTCCTTATTCTCGCCAAAAGAGATAGGATTTTGTGGACATTAACAGTATTCATCCTAGTGACGTCACCGCGGAATGGTGTCATAAGCGAGTTAAACGCGCCGTCGAACTCCCGGTCTCTCGCGATCGAGATTCCCGGCGAGTTACTCGCTTTCCACCTACGTTCCAAGTCCGTATTTTTTTTAGAACGAGAATAATTGTTATCTTGATGATGTCACGCGACCGTTTTCTCGGTGACAGAAGGCAAGGCTGGATTTTTCATTCATCGTTTCAGTTTCGAGAAAGCAATCTCCGATGTATTCAAATTTCGCGGATAAAAGAAGGCACACTTGATTTCCAAAAAATTGACATACAACATGAAACTTTTTCAATATTTTTTTTTTTTTTGTTTTTTTTATGTAAAGTATCATATTGGTATTCAGGATTTAATGATTTTTCAAAATTCGACATAAAAATAAGTTACTTCAAGTGAGAAATGTCACAAAAAAGAGTAACATAAGAACTGAAGGTTTGGAATGTAGAAATTTTTCCGCAAGTTCTGACGAATGAAGAAAATGTGAAAACAATGTCGAATTCAAGGGCGTAGGCAAAAGCGGGCAATACTGAAATTTGGGTTTTAAGTTTTATTGTTTCATGTAAAAATAATAAAAAATTTAAATAAGAAATATAGCTGGTACAAATAATGAGAAAATAATGCATTAAAATAGAATACAATAATTGATGAAAATAATCATAAAAATGTACTTACTAAAATCTAAAGGATGTAACAAACGGTTTCTTGTAAGTTCTCTAACATCAACAAAATTCAGAATCCTTAATTTTACAGATTTGAAAATAACAACAATCCTGACTTGAGGAAAAGATTTTATTCAACAGATTTCTGATTATCAATTCTTGGGGAGGATAACGTAGAAAATAAAAAATTTGGAAAATTGTTTGCACCCAGTGACTAATACAGAAAAAGTGTGATCTATGAAAATGCTAAAAATCTAAAAAAATTTTGAACCCTCGAGCATCTAATTCTAACCATTTACATAGACATCCATAAAAATTACTAGAAAATCTTTTAAATCATACAAACACTGAAGAAAAATTAAAAGTAATAGGAATCTACGAAAGTACTGTTTCCTGGAAAATCTCAACAAATACTTTACATCTATAGAACTACAACTTTTAGAGCATCGAATTTCAAATAAAATATACCAAATTATCAGAAATCTGTAATATACAGTACGTCCGCCGTTATACCATACACTATTTTATTTCTGAATTCGAGCTTTTCCACGAAAGGAAAAAGGTTTTAAATGCAACTATTC
>JAPYZL010214312.1:0-18356 GCA_030522825.1 Platygaster orseoliae | reverse complement strand
GTATGCTACACGAGACAAAAAGGATGATTCCAACAAGTGCAATTGCGCACTCGCTTCGCTCGTGCCCAAACTTTGCACTTGTTGGAATCATCCTTTTTATCCCTTGTAGCATAAATATCTATTTTATTAAATAAATATATAATATATCAAAAGTATAATTAAATTATAAAAATCATACTTATTATTTATCGAAAAACTTCTTCACTTATTTTTTTAAGTGCACAAAGCTCCTGGATTTCAATCTGTACGTATAAATTTTGTAAGTTTTAAGACTAGTAAAACTTGACTTCGAAATGCAATAGTACAGGCACTAAAATTCAAATCCTATATGAAAAAGGTATAAATATGTAGGAAACTGGTCCTAAGTTTACTGAGTCAAGCTGCTGGCACCATCGCATTTCTCAGATATGGTGAGTGTGTCGGTCGGCTCAAATATTTTGTCGTACAAGTCGGTATACATTGATGTAATTTACGCTGGAAACTTTCACTTCGGTTTTTACTTTACACCGTGAGCGTTTTACTAATTCTTTGTGCCAACGAAATTTCATTTTCATCGATTTTTTTTGAAAACAGCTACAAGTTCGTAAATTTTTCAAAAACATTGAAACTATATAATACCTTAAGTTCTGAGTTTTTTGATGTTTCAAAAATTGAAAACTCAAAGGTTACGCTGGAAAAAAAGTAAATTTGACTTGGAAAGTTTCAGAAAGTTCAGGTAATTCTCTTCGATTTCACCAAAAATCTGTTGAAGGGGATTTAGAAATTTTGGGTTGAAGGGTATCGTTTTTATTCGAATCGAATATGTTGAACATGCTTCAACTTCCGTGGAGGCTGTGACACGCATCGGGAATGGATATGCGTTGCGCAATCATTCGTATACGAGCACGTTGCTCAAACAATGAACACCCTGAAACAGGTCGTCTCTATCGCCGGCGTTTTCCTCTTCTTTGGTGCGTGCTTCCAAAGGCATCCAAAAGCCGACCAGGAAACATTTCGTGATTCGTTTTAAAATTCGACGGACGATGAACCGTCAACTTTTCGTGCAAGTTTGAATTTAAATTATTAAACACGGTTCAGATTAAGCAATCGAAAAACTGTACTGATCATGCAATTTTGAAGTCATATTGTGAGATTATTCATATTTTTTCTTAATACATTGTTGAGTTTTCTCTGCAGACTACCGTACTATAATTCGCGAAAAATTGTTAAAATAATGAAATACGTATGGTTTTGAGTTCATATCATATTTCTTTCAATCACATTTAGAAAAAAAAAGGTAGAACCTGATCTTCAAGTGTCAAATGCATTTTTTTTAATACTGCGAAAAGATTTTTGAGATTTTGTAGGTGTATTTACTTTTTTATTCCATGGCTAAAAATTACTGAAATCAAGGCGTTCAAAATTCGAAAATAATAAATAATTAAAACTTGCGAATGCGAGGTAATTTTGAAAGTTTTAAAGTTTAAATTTGTCGCCTCCAGTTTTTTCTTCCTTTCATTTTTCTTTTTGTTCGAGTAAACAATTGTCATTTTATAATACTTTGTTGAATGAACAATAATAATCTTTGAATCTTCTAGAATTTTCGTAAAGAGGACAAAAGTCAAAACGCGTGTTTTTCACACAGGAGACAAGGACAAACACTAATTTGGCCTTTCTCTGAGTTTGTCCTTGTCTCTTACAAGAAAAACAAGCGTTTTGAAATCGCCTTCTCTCGCGAAAATTCTAGATACTTAAAAAATAAACTACAAGCAACTTGACCACTGACTATATAGTTTATTTAACAGTTTTTAATAGAAAATGACAATTGTTCAAATGAGCAAAAATTAGAAGCAAATTATGTTTCTGATTATAATTTTTTTGTCTGGAAATGACCACAGTTATTGCAAAAAATTGATAAACACTACACTCAGAGGAAAATTTGGTTTTTCCAACTAAATTTTTCTTCACCCGACTAAATTAGTTTAGTCACATACCAACCTACGAGAATTTTTTTTTATTTGACTAAATTTGTTTAGTAGAATGTATTTAGTGCGATTGACTATGTTCTTTAGTCAGCTCGAATGCAGCATTTTTTTGTTTTAAATGTATGAAATTTTGATATGAAAAAGGTCTTTCTTTTCTAAAAAATTTATTGAGCCAAAATAGAGTTAGTTATTTATTCTTATCGAAATAAAAAGTATCATCGTTTCCGGTCAAACTTATTGTACTATTAATCGAAGGCTTTCACTTGTTTCTAAGTAGTTCTTCAGTAAGAATTACTTTTTTATGACCATCAAGCAAAATAGTAATTATGATTTTACAATTTATTTATTTACTTGGAAGAAAAAGTAATTTTTCGAAATTATTATTTGTGATTTTTCACTGTTAATTATAGTAATTATTTTGCCAAAAATCATTGGTAAAAAATTACTATAATAATTATTGTTCAATTGTTGTTGAATTATGTACTGAACGCAAGTAGAATCTTTAGTACAACACGTCTTTTTTACTTGAGTTATTTTGAATGAAGTGTAACGTAAGGTAAATTTAATATATGTCGTCTTATAAACTCAATATTTTTTCGATTCGCTTCAGACTTATATTTATTAGAACGAATAATCAAAAAAAAAAAAACAACCGACGTGAAATCGAAAAGCCATATTGATTAGATTAACATAATATAAATTTGAGTTTAATTCAATAAAAAGAAGTTTAGGTAGACTGTAATAAATGGTTTGGTTTACCAAATTACACTGTGTAACAAAAATTTTGATATCGGAATGTAGCAGCAAAAATGAAATCTACGCTTAATTTAAAAATTCACGTGTCTCGGGGTTTTGCTAAATTAGTTTGCAAAAACGACCGATTCAACAATTTGTTTCATCTTTTCTCTCCTTTTAGCACATTGCTCGAATAGGTGTGTCCTTCTCGCACTTCAAAGTTTAAATGGAAAGCTTTATTGACCTAATTTCTTGAAACCCTGAAACACGTGTGTCTTAAAATTAAGTGTATATTACATTTTTGCTTTTATTTTCTGATATCAAAATTTTATCTGAAATTTGTCGCACAGTGTTATTTTAGTTATGTTGGAAAACAATTTCTCATTCAAAAAAACTATTTAGGTGAAACTGACGAAACATTTTTGTGGGTCATTAACAAAATACAATTTTCTTCACAAATCGCAAGCGTTGTATGTAGGTAATATTTTCAGTTGGATGAATCGTATTTCTTTTACATATAACTAAACAGGTCCAGTTAAAAAACTGTATTCTTTAGTCATTTTTACTAAATTGACTTGGTTGTTTGAAATATCTCTACTATTTATAGACTACTTAAAAATTTAGTCGAATTCATGAAAACGAGGTTGACTAAGTTACTTCAGTCGATCGTACCATATCAGTTCTCTGAGTGTATAATAGACTATTGGAGGAATATATCTTCAATCCTCTCGTTTTCGCCAGGATCGTTGAATATGCATTTTCGTAAGAAGTGAACCCAAATTTTTGACCAGCATTGTAAACAAAAAACTATTTGTTTGTTTAAAAAACATGATTAAACTTTTCCAATCGAAGTCGTACTTTTTTGCGCGTGCATAAACGATGCAGGAAGAGAGGGCCTTTTTACGGGCGACAAAGCGAGATACAAGTTACTCGGGGCTCCCGCGGTTGTTTAGAAAGTGCGCAAATTGCGGTGTAAGTACCTCAGGTGGGGATCCCCTTAAGGCTAGCGGTTCCTGATCGCGATCTCCACTCACTGCTCGCTCGATCGTCGGGCCATCCTCGTCGCTTTTTCTTTCCCCTCGATTTCGAACAACTAAAAATACCTCCCCCTTTTTCCGAAAAACAAAAAAACATCGCGCGAAAACAACGCGAACCGCGTGATTGGCCGTTCTTTTTTTTTCTCCGAGTTTTCCCTTTTTCATCGGAAAAGTTATATTTTTGGTGAAAACATGGAAAAGGACCCGGATTCCCTGGCGACTGTCACCGTGGGCTCGGAAAAAATACCCACGACCCAAAGCAACTACGCCCCCAGCGAAGTTTACTCTACTTCGGAACCACCTCCGGTAAGAAAAATTATTTTATTGAAAATTATTGTTTTTTCGGAATTTTTAAACAGAGATAAAGTATAGGAGAAATTTTTGGGAATGGAAATTGATCGTTTAAAGTTCCGTTGGCAGCTTCTGAAATATTCCATCCTCGAATTACGGTATACGCGCGAGCTCTTCTGCCGGTGAAAGTTCCGAGCGCTATCATTTCCCTTATTATATATCTTTTGTTTCTTTTTTTTTCGCTACTTTCCATCATTAACATTTCAAACGCGAGTTGTGGGTTTTTTCCGCGCGAACGCGAATGCGCGAGCGAGAAATTGCGGTAGTGGGGTGGAACTTAAAATGGACTATAACAACAAAAATCGGAAGAAAATATTGTTTACGCTGATGAAAATTAAGAGGGATCTATTTTCGTGCGAATTTATGGTTATATTATGACAGTTTCAGATACGGAAACGATTTTAAAAAAAAAGTTCATTAATCTAACATTTCTGAAGACTTCAATATGTCAGTCGAATCGAAAAATTTGTAGATTTTACATGAATCATTTAAGTTAATATTTTTTATTATTATTTCAAATGCTAATATTCACCTTATTGACACTTTGTTTATCACTTACAATTACAAGGTCGAAATTCCTCATTGAAATTCTTGTGTAAAAAATTCAAAAAATGACTGTTCCAGGAACTCTTGTTATCTCAGGATGAATATTCGAGGAATATCACAATTCATACGAAAATAATGCGTAAGATAATTTTATACAAAACACATGCCATTTCGCAATTTTCGTTTGTTTAGGCTGAAAAGGAAAGTATTGCAAAACTCAGAATTCGTGACTTTTAAAAATATAAGCAAAGTACGTACATAATGAACCGGTATTATTGAAATATACATAACTGTAAACAAAAATTGGTCATCATTTTATGAGATAAAAGTTTGTATCATTTTTAATTAATTAATATTGAAATAATTGAATTTATTTGATTATTGTGAAGAAATTTATTGTAAAAATAAGAGATGAATTTGGAGAGTTTTTGATGGTAGAAGGACATAAAATATAAAAATATGTATATAAACATTTTCCCCAATTTTTCACGCCAAATGAAAATAGTTAAATAACTGTCTTCTAAAAGAACTAAATTTATAAATTTTTTAATTTTTGTTTTGAAATATTATTAATCAATTCAAATAATATTAACTAACCTTTTTTCGTCAATAAATAATTCAATGCTACTAGAAAATTTTATTTTATTAGGTAATTTTATACAATAAAATTTTATACATAAAATAAAACAAAACTTATTATATTTATTTATTAAAATTTAAAAAATCGTGTTAAAGTTTGTCTATAATAAAATTTTATTATATAATATTATAAGTAGGTATACATTTAATTTTAAATCACTAGAATTATGGTTTTTATTTATAGGGATTCAATGCTGAAAGTTGACAAAGTTTTAAAAACAAAAGTATGAAATATCATATTTGTATGAATTAATTTGTCTACTTTACAATTTTTTTCTATAAAAATTTAGTAGACAGTTTATTGTTTTTTATATTTGTATTACAAGAGTCTGCATAAACTGTTTGAAAGTCTGTAATGTTCACTTTTTCTTGAAGAAAGTCAAATTTTTCAATAGGAAAAATAATAATGTGATTCTGAGAAGCGCTCTTCTTGGAGTAATTTCACGGAACGATTCCTGAATGTAATTCAAGCTCAGAAATCTGACGCTGTCAACATATTTTTTTTTATGATTGATGGAATTATTTCTTGGATTTCTCATTCTTAAACATATTGCTTAATTAAATATCAAACTTTTTTTTTTAATTGCAATATTTTTTAAATTATTGAGGACACTATATACTTCAAACTCATTTTTTTTCTCTAATTATAATTTTTTAGTTTTTTTAGTGCTCGATGTTAATTTATTCGCGAATTTTTCAATTTAATAATGAATTTCAGTATTCGGAAAAAAAACTTTCTTAATTTTTAACGTTTTTAACATCGTTCTTGAAATTGATAAATAATACTGTATTGAAAATATAGTATATAGTATTTAAGTATAGTTGAAAGAATTTTTTAATATTATAACCGTACAAAAGTTAGTTTTGGTCGGGATTTTTTACACTTCCTGACATTTCAAATGTCATTTCGAAACACTTTGATTCATAAATATATATCATTTTTTTTTGCAGTTTCTCAAAAATTGAAAGTAATATATTTATCATATCGTCAACTTTGTTTATCAACAAAAAATTTTGCATCTCGCATCAAAATTCCGTCTTTCGCAAAATAAAAAACATGCTTTTGCAACTCCTGCGATTTTCCGCTGACCCATTGAAAAAAAAAAACGGAAAGAAAGAAAGAAATATGAATCCCGGCGTTTTATCGCGTTTCGCAATTACTCGCGATATTTCGCGTTTTTATCGAAAGCGAATCGGACAAATAGCGGGGGCTGGCGGTAGGGGAAGGGCAAAAACTAATAGCCACACCGGAGAAATTGTTATAAAGCGACTTTCACTCAATGTTGACAATAAGTCAAGGGGCTTTTTTCCATTCTTGCATCTCGTATTGGGAGTGACGCAACTTTGTCATAAAAAACACATCGAGTTTCTAATATTATTATTTATCAGATGTACGCGAAAAAAGCATCGTTTAACGTCCCGATAGAAAGTGATCCGAGGTGATTGACCTGGCAGAGAAAATTTGACCCTTTTTATACGTAACGAGCAATAATTTTCATGATTGATAACTTTTTGAAAAATTTGTTAGTGATTTTTTCTGGTAGATAGAAATTGAAAAAAAGCTTTTTGTTAGAGGTTTTCGATTATTTTATATTATTATTATATATTATTATATTATTATTTTCGATTTTTATGAATTTTTAGTTTTTTTGGGGGGGGGCAAAAATTGTTCTAAAATATGAGGGAATAAATGAGTTTATTGTTACTGATTTCTGTGAATCCAAAAACAAGGAAATACAGATGTATTGTAAAATATTTTAAGGGTGTTGAACATTCACGATTATCATAATAAGTTTTTGGCGATTTTCGTGAAAATTTAGGTAAAATTTGAAGAAATTTTAACTATTTTTGTAAAGCAGTAAAATTATCAAGTTTTTGATATGTTCGGAAAAGTTCTGCGTTTAAAGAAAATGAATGCTTGGAATATTGTAAAAATTTTTCAACATGCTAATTAAATTCATCAATAAAAAAATTATTGTTTGATTAAATTTTTGGAAGTCGTCAAATAATGCATAATGTTTTTAAAAATATCAAGGAAGTTTTAAAAAAAATTACTTACCTATTCTATCTTAACAATATATCAGAAATGTTGCAATATCACATTTGGACGTTTGAATTTGTCAACAAAATTATTGTTTTTTATATAAACTTTTCAACTTATTTTTAAAATTTCTTTATCTTTAATGATATTTCGAAACTAATTTTTCAAATATTTTTTCATTTTTACACATAATAATACTTTTGCATAAGTACTTTTAACATTTGTTTTGAGTTTCATGGTAGACTAGCTTTTCTGGGATTAAACGAACATATTTTTCGATGTAACTAAGTTTAAAAAATCATTTTTCTAATTACTAATAGCTTCAGAATTCTTAAAAACAAAATTATATTATTCAGAGTTTTTACTTTTTTTGTAAAATGACAAAAAAGAAGTACATACTTCAGATCACTCAATTTGAGGAATATCGAAAAATTCTCTTCGGTAACATCATTTTATAAATTACGATTTGTTATTATTTTGCAAAAGTTGTTGAAAAATTTTTGAAAAACGTTTTTTCGGAAATTCCTACCAGTTTTAACTAACTTTTGAGATTTTCATTGTGGTTTCGATGATGTAAATAAACATCGCAGTAGTTTTAGAGCATTTTTAATGTGTTTTGTATATTAGAGAAGATATGTGTCAATATTTATTAATTTAAATCAAATCTTAGACAAAATCAATTTTACTTAACCGTTGATTGAAAATTTTAAATATAACCTCAAAAAATTAACATCATAAATTTTAATTTTTAATTTATTAAGAAATGAATTTCTTCGAAAATTCAAAATTGAATTATTCGAATTCCATAGAAAAGCTATTATAATTAGATTATTTAATTTATTCCAATATTGTCACTTTTTCTCCTTAATTTACAGTCGTGATTTTTAATGAGCACCCCTAAACAATAAAATCACTATTACTTGGGTTATATCTAGAATAATTTATAATAATTAATTTCACTAACAATAAAAAATTGAAATCACGATTATAAATGTACCGACACAGTTGTTTATTTATTCCTTCTAAACATGATGTAAGTGTGTAATTAATTTGACGATATTTATTTGATTGATTATTTAATTATTGTAAAAAATGTGTACTTGCTGAATAGGTCTTGAAAAAGGGCCCAAAACTGGGTCGAAACGTCGACAAAGTACTATAAGGAATAAAATTTTTGACTGGGAAATCTAGAAGTTTTTATTAATTCACTAACAATAATTTGAAATCAAATTAATTGAAATAACTAATTTCATCATATTGAAATATGCATTTTTCATATTTTTCACTTTTCTTTAGAAAAATTTCTTCTAATTTCCAGAAATATAAAGAATCCTGTGACTTTTTACGATTTTTAGAAAACTTGACAATTTCACAGTTTTTTCAAAATGAATTTTCAAACTTTCAAAAATGTTGGATATTCATGACATTTTTTTTTTAACTTTGCCAATTCATCAGGTTATTATATTCCTTCAACTTCCTTTTATTTTATGTTATATTTCATCGATTTCGAAAATATTTCAGAAATATAAATGATATATTTTTTAAGAAATAAGATCATTTCTTCATAGAAATGCATTCATTATTATTAAAACTTCAAGTAACAAGATTTTTAAAATATTTCAAGATTTCCGAAAAACTGTAATGAAATTTGTCTAGCGAATGACATATTTTTTGAGAACATTTGCCCTTTTTGTTTTATTTCGTGCATTAATTAAAATATTACATAAATTTCTACATTTCTTCATTTTCAACCAAAACATCTTAAATCAACATCAATGAACTTCAATTTTCCTACATCTGTGTGAGTATTGAATTTTAATCATTGATAATTTTTTTCCAAAAACTTAAGAAACTCAAAAATAAAGTTAATTATCAAAAGCTGTCACTATAACTTGCTTTATTCCAACTTGTTTTCAACGGTAAACAATGTTTTGCAAATAAGTTTTATGACAGAAACTTACTAAATTTTCCAAAATGTTCAATTTACCTTAACATTGATAATGTACTCGAGAATAATGAGTAGAAATTTAAAAAAAATCAAGATCTTTTCGATACTATGTAAAATACAAGTTTCAGAAAAACTTTTAAAGTTTTCAAGAATCAATTGCATGTATCATTACATTTCCGAAATTTTCAACGACGTGTTTTACCAATTTTTTACACGTTGATATTCTCGTACAATTTCGTAATTTCCAAGATTCCCAAAACTCGGAAAAACCTCGAAATCAAGAACAATATTTAAAAACACAAAACAAATTACGAGATAGGAAAAAATTTGGATCGCTTGGGTCTTCTCGCGCTTCAACGCTCCAACTTCCGGTACCTTTTTTCCGCTTTGTTCCTTTACTTCCGGTTACTTTCTACCCCGTATTTCCTCAGCAGCTTTTTTGAACTCTTTGAAATTCACGCGATGTCAGATTTTTTAAAACCTTGGAAAAATATTTGCAAATCTTCAACAGCGAGCACGTTTATTTCCATCTCGGTTTCTTCACCTTGGAACGTTTCTTTGTCGGCCATTACAAAAATTATGCATTTTTCAAAGCTGAAAAAGCGCGTTATTTCTCTTCCAGGAAGAACAGGTGTAGTTGCTTTGTCTTTCATAGCAGGTAGAGCATTTCTTATGGTTTTTTATGGGGAGTTTGAAACATAACGTGCAAATTTTTCTGCTGAAATTGTTCCTCTGATTGAACAGTTGCGTTAACGAACGGTTTCTCCGGCTGTAACAGTGATGGACTTACGTAAGTTGAAGAGAATTGCGAATGAGAGAGTTGAATTCGGTGGAATATCTTGTGTTTTGCAGAATTAATATGTTTGTAAGAGGTAAATGTGAAATGAAGGAACACAAAAAAAAATGAGCAGAGTTTAGTAAAATAATTATCTTTCATCTGATTTCTATCGTTGAATAGTAGTTTTGAATTTAACCTCAAATTTAAGAGTTTTCAATCTGAATTGAATTCAGAAATGTACTTCGAAGATGTAACGAAAAAATTGAATTTTTTGTGAGTTACTGACAAATGTAACAATAAGTACACAAAATATATAAAAACCAGTTTTGTGATTTTTTTCACAAATTTTCATAATTAAAACTTTTGGAGTACAAGAAATTACCAAAAAAGCACAAAGTTTACTGTAGAAAAGATAAAGATAGTATTTTTTTAAATCTGAAGGTTTCGATTAAGAAAGTACAGTACATACACGGAGAAAAAATGTTGGTAACAGCAACCATTACTTTAGTAAAATATGAGCCCACCAAAGTTTAGGTTAGTACAACCAAAACTTTAGATATGATAACCAAATTATTAGTTAAATAGCAACCTCATGATCAGACATGAAAATTGAGCATTAGATGCTGTAACAGAAACTTTGGTTGTAGTACCCAAAATTTTGGTGGTTTCATATTTTACTAAATCAATGGTTGCTGTAACCAAACCATTTCTCTCCGTGTGACTAAAAAATTGTAATTTACTAGAAAAACATTCGTTGTATTTACAATTTTCGGAAAACGTAAATTAAAACTGAGGAAATTTGAATTTATTACTGTAAAAATTTTGCATTTTGATATTGAAGTAATTTATTGTGAACTGAAGTCTAGAATTACATTATTTGACAGACGGAAATTTGAAACAAATAAATACAAAGTTCATAATCATAAAATAACTAAAAAAATTCATCGCTCATCTCAAAAGGAAACAAAATAGTGTAAAATTCCAGCAATAAAAAAAGTTACATAAATTGTATAATGCAGTGACTTGGAAATTTTGGTTTTTCATTTTCAGATTCGTTTGTTAAAATGAAAATATAATGAAATTATCAGTTAAAAAAATTATACGACATTGAAATGATGTTCTTTAGAAACGCTGAAACAAGAATAATGCAATTAGAATTCTTAAATCAGAGTTACTAAAAAATAAATTTCATTTATGTAAGATTCAAAAAAGTTGATAATTATTAAGACACTTAATTTAGAAATCTATGAATCAAAAATCTAAAAGTTGTAGATTCGAAAAGCTAGAAAAAAAGCATACTTCGTAAATTTCAATTATTATTTGCCAAAATAAAAATAATAAAACAATTTGAAAATACGAAAAATATGCATCATCATATTTTACAGATAGGTAATTTGTGATTGAAACCATCACAAATTTTTATCAAAATCAGAAAAAGTACACTTGAAATGTAAGAAAAAGTCTTCAAAATTCCACGTTTAAAGTTTTAGCAGCTATTCATGATTTTTTCAGGCTTTTTTCAATTATTTTTAGAGATTTTATTTCTGAGATACGTTTTTTGTATTTCAGTGATAAGTTTTTTTTGGTATTTATGAATTTTTATCACATCTTTACAAAATATCTTTCGTCGTCATGGATTTTCGCCAATCTTTCTCAGCTCATGCGTCTTTCATTTTTATTTATTTTTTTTCTGGATTTTGTTTTTTTCCTACTTCAAATTTTTATTTAATATTTTTTTGTTCAATTTTAATAGTATACGTTTGATATATTATATACATTTTCGATTTTAAATTTTTTATTCCAACATTTTATAATTCTGATAAACGTTTCCAACCAATTATGATTTTTATCCTAAGCAAAAAAATTCTACAAAGTTTTACTTCTTTTTCAAAAAAGGAATATTTTTCTGATTCGTTTATTCAATCACTATTTCCTAAAATTTTACTCTGAGCCAAGGAAAATTGAGACTTAAATTAAATTAAAACTTTCTTGTAAAGTCTGAGTGAACTATTGCAAATCACAAGAGGTAATACAAACTTTTTTTTGATGATTTTTAAAAATTATTAAATTTTCAAAACTACTAAATCTGCTGAGCTGATGAAAGTGAAAAAACTGTTAAACTTTAATCATGATCGAAACGATCGAAAATCGAAACTCATATAAAACTATTAAAAATCTAAAGAAATCGTCATTATTGCGAATATTGTCAAACCTTTAACAAAATTGTCTGTCAAAATCGTCTAAATTGCAAAAATTTTTTCAAACGTTAAAAACTATTAAAATTGTCTTAATAGTCGAAACTTTTAAGAGTCAATGATGTTTGCGTCTTTTTTTTCATATTTTGCATATTGTACATAGTATATACAGAAACAGTATGAAAAGTATAAATTATCTTGATATATGTTCAATGTAAGAATATGTAAATAATTTCTTCAACATAATTAAGTTCAATATGATTTCACAACTAGACGATATCAACAAATCAACGAAAATTCGTTATGGTTAATTGAGCATTCAGAAATAAATGCTTAAACATGTCACCAGACATTAGTAAACTTTTAATAAACTTTAAAAATGTCAGAAAATCATTGCTTTTCATCAAAACATAAAATCACAACAAAATTTATTATGCAATGAAATTCTTCTCAAATATTTCAAAAAGTTTGCAATAAATAAAATAATATTTCGATTATTTAAAAGCTCTAAAAATCGTAATATTAAAACAACTTACAATAATAGCAAAAATATATAAATTATCTGAACTACAGTATAAATAATCATGAAATATGTTCAATTTAAGAATATTTAAATAATTTCTTCAACATAATAAAGTTTAATAAAATTTTACAACTAAACGATATCAACAAATCAACAAAAATTCGTTATAGTTATTTGAGCACTCAGAAATAAATGCTTGAACATGTCTGCAGACATTAGTGAACTTTGAAATTTTCACTAAGATTTCTCTTCTTCGAATTATCGGAAAATCATTGCTTTTCATCAAAACTTGAAATCACAGCAAATTCTATTTTGCAATGAAATTCTCCTCAAATATTTCAAAAAATTGTCAATAAATAAAATAATATTTTGATTATTTAAAAGCTCTAAAAATCGCAATATTAAAACAACTTATAGTAATAATCAAAATATATAAATTATATAAACTACTTTATAAATAATCATGAAATATGTTCAATTTAGGAATATTTAAATAATTTCTTCAACATAATACAGTTCAATATAATTTTACAATTAAACGGTATCAACAAATAAACGAAAATTCCTTATGGTTAATTGAGCATTCAGAAATAAATGCTTGAACAAGTCTGCAAGTATTAGTAAACTTTTAATAAACCTCTAAAATTTCAGAAAATCATTGCTTCTCTTCAAAACGTGAAATCACAACAAAATCTATTATGCAATGACATTCTCCTCAAGTATTTCAAAAAACCGTCAATAAATAAAATAATATTTCGGCTATTTAAAACCTCTAAAAATCGCAGTAATAAAACAACTTACAATAATAATAAAAATGCTGGAACTAAGCAATAAAACTGTATTTAATTCATGCTATTCAACTTTTATACCCAACTTCAATATCTCAAGTGATCTTGAAAGATTCCATAAGACACCAACAAAATTATAACAATAAACAACAAAGGACGTTAAAAATATAATAGCTTTGACACTTTTCGCTATTGTTTTTTTTTCCAAATAGAAAACGTCGACGAGTCAGGCTGGTAGCACAAAGTGCTGTTAACTTGTGTTAGTCACGAAGCAAAAGCTGGATGGCCTATTATCCCACGAGAAGTCTCCTCTCACCTGCGCGCCATTCGTCCGCATCGAGGTCATTACAAATCATCGTAACGTGGATGATAATCTTAATTTTTCACAATTAAAATCTTCTGCCCCTTTCCCCTTACCTCTCCGTGATTTCCCCCTTTTTTCCCCGCAGAAAAAAAAAAAACCCGAACTTCCCAAGGGGAAAGTGCTTTTCTCTTAGCGCTATCATGATGTACCGTTGCATTACCGATAATTTTTCGTGGCGAAAAAAAAAAATAATAGCGCCGATTGATAAACGTGTAATCAATTCAAAGATCGGTGAAAGGTTCGACTGGAATCTCGAGTTTTTTTCGAAAAAGCGGGGATGGAAATTTCCTACCGAAGAAATCGTCGGACCTTGCTCCGATTTTTTTATAACTTGGAGTCTCGCGTATTGTCTCGTTTTTCCGAGCGACAATGGAATGATCGCCATGAGTGCGGCGAGAAACTTTTATGAGCGGCCTTTTTATTTCGAGTAATGTATTCGTGTAGGTGATGCAGCTTGGGAGACTCAAGGATGAATGTTTTCAGTATCTTTGCGCACGGGTTTTTGGTGTTGTTACTTTTCGGGGCCAGGTATGTAATGGCATTGGGCTTTTTTGTTGATTCAGAGTTCGTACGTGAGATTAGTCTTGGTGCGCAAGAATAAATTACAAATGTGAGAATTAAGTCTACATGAAAATTGTCCTTGAAAAAAGAAGAATGAGAAGAGTCTTGAAATTTGAACAAAAGTTGGCCTTTTTTTTAATATTATGAGCATTGTTTCATGTTTGTGTTACTTATTCGAAAAAAATTCAAATTAAAATAAATCAAAAAATCTTTAAATGACGGGAATTAGGAATACAATTTACTGAAACAACAGAAAGACAAAAAAAAATTTCAAGAGGTAGGACACCACAATGTCCAAACCGTAATGACCAAAGATTTTTATGTCCATCTAATATAATGTCTAAATTTTTATTATTATTTGAGTCTAACTTTAATCTTTGAATAGTTTTTATTATGTTTAAAGTTTTTTAAACTTTTTATTTTCAAATATTTTAAATTTAAAAATAAATTAATTTATATTATATAATTATTTCAATAAAATAATTATTATAATTAATATAATAATAATTATAAAATATTATAATAAAAATATTATAATAATATTAATAATATAATTAATAATATAATAATAATTATAATAATAATAAAAAATAATTATTTTAAATATTTATTTTTTATTTTATTTTTTTATTTTTTCAAAACTTTTTAAACAATTAAAAAACTGAAAATTTCCTCAATAGTTTATTTAAAATTGATAAAAAAATTGATATTCTCTATTTTACTTTAAAAACTAAAAAATATAGTAATTTCTTATTTTCAAATTTCTAGAAACAAGACATTGACGTCTTTATTTTCAATTTCGTCTTATTCTTCTGATTTCAAAAAAATGTGAACATTCTTATTCTTATCAGTTTTTATACGTAGTTTTTTTTTATGACCTTATGAAAATTTTATATCTGCAAGAATTCTAATGATTTAATGAAAAACTAGTGAAAGGCAGTTTTGATTGCATCAGGTTTTTTCAAATGGTGATTCATTTTCTAAGAATATGGATGAGAATCAAGGAAATGTGATGAAATTTAATGGATGTAACCACGTAAACCAGTTTGAAGGAATATAATATTCATGAATTCTGTCACATACGTGATAATGATGTTGATTTTTTGAAGAGAAAGGAACGTATTACAGTGTTGCGATAGATAAATGAAGAAAGTTGTTTGAGATATAAAAAAAATTGGTTTTTTTATCCAATATAATTATATCGTCATTCGTAATCACTTTTCACCATGATTTCTATATGATGAATAAAACAGAAAATTGTGTTTCTATTTTAATTTTAGTAAAAAGTTGTGTGCATAAGGATTTGCTTGAAATTGTGATTAAATATTGTATTTTGTATTTTTATTGTATTAAACTTGATTAAATATTGTAAAAGTACTAGATGATAAATTATTTTGTAATGATTGCATGAAAATATTAACAAATACTGAATAATATATGCGCTTATTTATTAAAATATAAGAGAACAATAAATTCAATAAATATATATCAATCAATATAAATAAATTTTTCATAAAACAAAATTATTCATTTATTTTACAGTGCAAAAATGATGCTACTTAAAAATACAAATTTTTGGTTCCTTTATAATTCCATCACTTTGACTAATATAATGATTAGTTCATTTATTGCAAATAAAAAACAATCGAAAATTCAAAAAATAGATTTTTTCGATGATGTCCTTATACTTTTGCACGGTAGTATATTTTTAATTTTAATCATTTATTATGTAATTTTAATAGTTATCAAAAAATGATATAATTTATGTATTTATATATATTTATAATTAGTTATTAAATAAAATAATTTGTTTTCAATTAATAAATTTTACAATTATTAAAAATATTCCTTATTATAAATTGAGTAAAAATAATTTTAAATATAACTATACCACGATGTTTAGTAAAAATTAAAACTCTCAAATGTATTGTGAAAATTGTGAATAGGTCAAGCTGTTAAAGTTTATCAATTTTTCCCATGAATAAAACCCGTGTTGTTTCTGCGATGAGAATTAATACACATCGATTCAAGAATGCAAACGCTGCAAATAGGCACTAATCGGCAAAAATTGTACGCAGGGAAACTCAATGTTTCGAGAAAGGCCTCGACTTCGTTGCGTACCGAGCGTGACTTCTCTTTTCCTTCACAATCGCGCCCACGTAGACACGCAAGTCCCCAAGTTTTCCATCCAACCAAGATATTTCGCGTACCGCAAAAGTCTACTGCAAAATTCGTCTACCGCCGAAATCGCGAAGAAAACTTTCGTTCGTTGAGTTCAAGTTTTGATGCATAATATATTTTTTAATTGCGCAAACAAGGGATTTTTGTAGATTTATACTGTTTCCTACAGAGAATTTTGCATAAATAAAAAAAAACGAGTCGTCAAAGTAGTATATTGAGAAAATAATCGTACTAAAATATTGCAACTTTAAAAAGCATTATTTCGTAATTTTTATTTTTTTAAGTACGATGTATAGTAAAAATTTTAATTTGTGCAAATAACAATATACAGTAAATATGCAGAATGCAAATTGTTCTACATAAATTATAATTTTTAATATACTAGTACACAGGATTTAATATTCGTGTATAGTTTTTCAGTTCGTATGATATAGTATTTCATGTAATAAAGAAAAATAATGTTTTTATAAAAATATGCATCGTGAAATTGATATATTGTAAAGTATACAATATATTTTTGACTTTTCTCATTATTGTATCATTTTATAATATAGTAAATATGGTGAAAATTCATAGACATGAAAATTATAAACTTATTTATTATCACAATAAATTATCGATTCAATAATACCTGAAATTTTGAAAGCTCCCAACATTTTAAAGAATAGGAAATTTAAGTCAATGATTTTTAAAAAATTCCACAAATGGAATGTAGTATCTTAAAAATTTTTCGAAAATGTTCTGAGTACGCAGAAATGTACAAGAAAAATTTACGAAAAATTTTACAGCACTTTACCTACTGTAAAAACGGGATATCACTTCAAGAATCTAAATTTGCACGAATATACATATAATAAGAAATTTCTGAAAAATTATTGACTTTATTGATAACAAAAAACCACGTATTTTTGTCTTAACTAATTTTTCTGCTTTCCAGAATATTAATATATGACGAAAATGAGAACCAAAAAATCTAAAACCCCGATTATAATAAAGGGTTTGAATTTTCAAAAACTGTTCAATAGAGTTATGCAGAAAAAAAACAAAGAACTAAAAATATTTCACTTTTAAATTCAAATGCAAATAAAATAAAAAAAAAGAATAAATTAAAAATTATAATTCTATAAATTTTTTAATTGATAATGAAAAAAATCAAATAATAAATGAATATTGAATAATAAAAAACTATAGTATAAATAAAAATATAAAAATAATTTTTAGAAAACGCCAAATTCCAGAAATTCATTTTTGTGCAGCAGACGTTCTTGTATTTTAATTAATATTCTTAAAATAAGACATCTCCCTGAAAATGGGCCGAATTTTTTTTTAAATTGAAAAAATTTTAGTACCCATTGTTAAAGTTTAAATAACTAAGATGCAAGTAAAAAAAAATCGAAAATATTTTCGTTCAAATAGTAACTAATTGTATTTATTCTAAGCTTCTAAGATTCTAATGTCAATGAATCCCTTCAATGTTCACCAATATTTTCCAAATCTCAATTGTTTTTTAAAAAAATAAGCAATTTTCCAAAAACGAAAACTTGAGTAAAATCATGAGTGTACAAAATATATTTTAAAAAATACCTGAATTATTTATAACTTTTACAGTTTATACAGGGTGTCCCAAAGTCCGCGATAAAAAAAATCCTGAATTCCTTTTTCAATTTCGAGTCGAAAAGTCCTTTACCACTTTTTGCAAAACTCA
>JAPYZL010214298.1:0-13031 GCA_030522825.1 Platygaster orseoliae | reverse complement strand
ATGTAAAAAGGTTTTTTTTTAAATAAATTTATTCATGATAAATATTTGTAATGAATTTTTTGTTGAATTTGTCCGGATTTTGGTGGCGCACCCTGTATGCCAATTTTTCTTACATCATCCTTTTAACTTCACAAACATATTCACACGACTCGCTGAGATCCAGACAGAAGCTGAACTGAAAATCCGCGCAACTTCAAGGGTTGCAAAAGACACCGATAAGGCGTCCATGGTCGAGCAAAGGGACACAAGATAAATTCAAATCCTGACTCAAGAGTTCCGCAAATCACGTTCTCTTGCTCATACATCGAGGATCATCCCTCTTCGACACTGACCGACCCTCGGAGCAGCGACACCCATTTCTGTCATCCTTTACTTATCCAATGTCCGGGTTCGTGTGATCTTGGAATTGGATTCGAAAATTATTCTCGCTAGATGCGCAATAATCACGAAACTGTGAATTTGCACAACCCAGCATTTTCGTCAAGGTTTTGGTACCTTTTTCGTATTGGAATATATATTCCTAATTTTCTAGGTTTTCCAGGGTTTCGATGCTAATTCAGCACGTTTTTTAAGAAAGGTATAATTTTTAAGTTTTGAGATGAAGGACGTCTTCTTCTGTAGTCGTTATTAGGCAATTGAATTAAATTTCCATAAATTCTCAAAACTTTTTGATAAAAACTTGTTTTTTATACCAGTTAACACAACTTGCTGCTGTGAGTGTCACGAGTAAGGGAATCTCGAAGCACAGTCAATCTCAAAAATTTCATCTGCAATCGACTTGCCATGAATGACATCTCAAACCTACAGCGAACATTCTTATATCCTTTTTCACAAAATGCAGAAAACGTCTAAAAAAAATCCTTTTCTTCCTCATCACCCTCACCGAATGAATGGAAACAATTTGCGTAACCTCGCATTCGAGTTGAATAATTGACATGCATGAATTTTCCAGCCACGACCGTTTCTATGGGTAGCGAAATTACGTGCTCATAATGGCGTATTTCGTGTCATGCGAAATCGGGCGCTCATCATCGACTTCGGCCCCGCATTTAACGCTAACAAACGCCTAACGAGGCGCTGCTGGATGGCGATTGGTCGAGCCTGGGATGATAATTAACCTCGGTATGAATATGCTGTAATTGGCCGGAATCAAGAACCGCGTCCCTGTCTACGTAACTGTAGCGGAAGCTCTTTGACTGGAAGACAAAGTGATTTCAGCAGCGGCCAGGGCGAGCCAACCAACCCTTCCCCCCTTCCCCTCCTGGCCGCGCATTTTCTCTTGATCACTCATCCCTCTCAGCGGATATTATTAGCATTGTTAACCAACTGACTCGTGCTCTTTATCCCTTTAGAGCCGTGATCCTTCTCGCAGGATCAGGATCACGACGCGGAACCCTTTACTTGCCCGCGAGCTATGCTCGTCAGTCCGAACCCTCGCATCCTAATTGCCGCGCTAACGCAATGACGATTCTCGCGGGTGATCCCTTATTTCGCTTCTGACAACTCTGCGCGTTACAGTTGGCTCCAACAGTGGAATGCGTTTGGAAGAAAAATTGGGAGAATCTTAGATGGGTTGTATACGATTTTTTCCAATCAGTTTTTTCTACTGAATTTTTTCCACTGGAACTTATTTCAATTTACCATTTTTACGACGATTTTTCTACTAACTTTTGTATCCAATGGATACAAAAGTTAGCGCCGATGAGTAAAAGCGAAGGAAGATAGAGAAAGAAAGTAGGATGGCTTGCAATGAAAATGAGCAAGACATAACTTTTCATTGAAATCTTTTTATTTAAAGAGTAATCGTACAATTGATCAATCTTCAAAGTGCAATGTTTCTCGCGTGTAATTTCCAGTTCATTCTACAAATCATCGCAGAAAATACGTACATGAATTTTAGTTTTTCCTTTTTTCGATTCGCGCACTATTCAAAAAATTTTCAAAAAACACGTTATTATGTAGCGTTAGATAGTTCGATTGAACCCTTTCATTGTTATCGAAGAAAAAATTACAAGCCTCGAAACATGTCCCGGTCATCTCCATAATCGTGAGCCTTACCGCGATACGGAAGGCAAAATTACCATTAAAAACAATATATAATTCCGAAGTATTCCAAAATTTAGAAATGAGCGATCAAAAAAAGTTTGATTTTCCGCTCGAAAACTCTAAAAGTGGTGACAATACGCAAAAATTGCAATAAAATATCTGCTGCCTCGCCCTTAAATGCGCTAACTGAAAATTAAACGCTCCTTTCTTTAAAAAAATACGACATGTTCTGTTACCTGAACATTGAGCCAGCAGAGCACAATGTTAAAAATTACACGAAGCATAATCTTATTGATATCAAAATAATCCTTGAATTAAATGCAAAATAAATGCACTAATTTGAAACTCGACGCACTTTTGGTTTTTCCGAAAAACGAGATTTTCGCTATTTGGGGGGCGAGGCAGCAGATCGAAATTATAGTGATATTTCATTGCAATTTTCGCTTATTGTCACAAATTTTAGAGTTTTCCAGCGCATAATTTAATTTTTTTTGATCGCACAGTTCTAAATTTTGGAATACTTCGGAATTATATATTGATTCTAATTATAATTTTGCCTGCCGTATCGCGGTAAGGCTCACGATTATGGAGATGACCGGGACATGTTTCGAGGCTTGTAATTTATTCTTCGATAACAATGAAAGGGTTCAATCGAACTATCTAACGCTACATAATAACGCGTTTTTTGAAAATTTTTTGAAAAGTGCGCGAATCAAAAAAAGGAAAAAGTTAAATTCATGTACATATATTCTGCGATGATTTGTAGAATGAACTGGAAATTACACGCGAGGAACATTGCACTTTGAAGATTGATCAATTATAGGATTAATCTCTTTATAAAAAGATTTCAATGAAAAGTTATGTCTTGCTCATTTTCATTGCAAGTCATCTTACTTTCTTTCTCTACCTTCCTTCGTTTCTACTCATCGGCGCGCCTGCATCGCTCGCAACGAATATGGTAAAATCGCGTCAAAATCTAACTCGCATTTGCGTTCAACTCGCCGTATTTTCGAAATTAATAGTTCGATCAAGTTGATATTTTCCTAAAAGTTGCTCCATATGCTAATGATTAACTTGTTCGCGGGAAGTTTACTGTAGCTCAAACTTCCTCGATCACTTTTTCTGTCCGAAGCTTGAAAAACATGGTTTTCGCTTCGGATTAAAAAAAAACCATTTAACAATAAATAAAATCTTTTTTTGCATCACTGTCGTTTCCGCCAGAGATTCACGAGTAGAAAGCAAAAAAGAATTTGGAATCCGTTAATTAATGAATATTCCGGGGTGGGTTGATTGAAATGAAACATGGTTTTTAAGCTTCAAAACTAACACACTTTTTATTAATTTATTCGAAAAGTTGCAACGTTATAAAAAACTGTGAACAGAAACTTATATTCATTTTTTACGAGCTATAAGACCTTGCTTTTTGTTTATTCGAATATCGATTTTCGATTTTTGACCATGAGATCACGAGGCGGACAAAACTTTTACAGATTTTCGAGCGCCTGTCGCTTTATTGATTGTAGCTCCTCAATTATTGTCGTTTTTTTTCTTCTATCTTCATATTACTATTAGTAGCAAAAACAAAGAGCATAATCGCTGGTTGCCCTAGAAAATTGCTCGACAAAAATTGTTTCTAGCTATTTTCTTATCTATAATTTACAGTTTTGTATTTTTAATTTGATTTTTCCAAATGTTTGAGTCTTGAAACTCTTCTTTTTTTGCAAACTCAGTCTGTATTACATTGGTAGCAGAAACAAAGAATAAATTCACTGGTTGCCCTAGAAACTCTCTCGGCAAAAATTGTTTCTAGTTAATTTCTTATCCACAATTTACAATTTCTTATTAAAATTTGATTTTTCAAAATATTTAGGTTTTAAAACTCTTTTTTTTTGTATACTCAGTCTGTATTATATGTATTTGAAATACTCTTGAAAGGTTTTGAATTTTTATATTATAAATTACTCATAGAAATGAGGGGTTATTATCGATATTTTTATAAATTCAAAATATTTTTATCAATCATTGTATAGATATCAAGAATTTTATGCTATGGTATTGGAAGTTTCAACTTTTTTGAGTATTTTAATTGATAATTTACAAAAGGTTATGCATTATACAGATTTTCAGAATTTTTTCGTTTTTGTTCTTTACTTTTCGAGTATTTTATACAATTTCGAAACTTTTCTGACATAGGAACGGATTTATATATAGATTTCGAAACTTGTACCTATGCTCTATAGAAATCAAAGTTTTATAAATTTTTGAGGTAAAAAAATCTACAGAGTTTTTGAGTATTAATAAATTTCTAGTATTTATCACATTCTTTTAGTGTTTGTAAAAGATTTTTTGGAATTTCTAAAGATTCTCAGTATTTTTTCAGATTCGTATATAGATTTTTAAAATCCTAATTTTGATCGATTTTCAATAATTTTATATTCCAGGAAAATTACATTTTTTGTAATCATGTGTTGTTGTATTAACACATTCTTTTTTTTGCCTAAATATTACATTTTGGTCGTTCTTGCGATATCTATTTAAAATTTCATCTTGCATTTTTGCTTTCGTATTTTGAAGTCACGTCCAATTAATTAACTGTTTGTAATTTATTATTCCATTCCAATCCAAAAATATTTAAGAGGACACGGAAGACATTCTCTTTTCGTCCTCCTTCCTCTCATTCGCTTTCCGTTCTATACGTCTCTTTTGCACTACAGCAGCTTCTATGTCCTCTTAATAAATTGGTTCAGTCTCTGAATTCATCAATTTACGTATTTTCAGTTAAAATATCAATAACTTCACTAAATTATCTTAATTGTAAAGCTACTAATAATTGCAATATATTTTCGTCAAATGTTCTATAATCATTTACATTGTTATCAGTCGACATTAAATAGTATATGATCTTCTATTTTTCACTGAGGACAGCTTTTTTTCAATTTTTACACTTTCAACCGCGATACACATTGCTCCGTGTATAATCATTGACAATAACTTTATTGTATATCAAAATAGTTTCGTGTTTTCATCATTGATTTTTCCAGGGTGAGCTTGTGAAATACTTAATTGACTTAAACTAAATTTAAAGAGATTCGTGCAATTTCACAATTTTCGTGGAAATCCTGCAAATCCCAACACCTTACAATAAAACATTTTAATCATAAACAATTATACACATGATTAATGAAATTTGTTTTGATTGGCTCTTATGTAGACCAAATACCTGAAATCAATCAAGCGAACCCCGGGAAGTTAAACAAATCGTTCAGACCACTCGAGGATCAAATATCCACGAAATGCTTCGGTACGCGTGTAGGGCAGAAAAGGTCGCGTGGCTGAGAAACATTCGTAAAAAGAATGGTGTGGCGATAGTGGTGACTGGCCCCAACAATTACAGACGAATGAAAGCGAATAAAAATCCTCTGGTGGGGCGGGAAAAAACAAGACTAGACCAAAATAATGGCTAGATTCTCGGTAGTTGATAGTCATTCGAGGTAATAGGAAGCCGTTCCAAAATAGACGCCGAGCCGAGTACCCTTGATTTCGTGACTGCTACCGTTACGATTCCACATGCTTTACGTGTTCTTACACGTGTCCTCGCTCCGTCGTTCTCTTCCACTTACGAGATCCTAGAAAGTAATTTTTCCTTCGAATAAAACACGATCGTGTGTCATGTTAACATGACGATATGGCATGGGGATAATTGCAGGAACGAATATCAAATTAAGCCCCCCAATTTGTCATATTTCTGGGTTTGTTACGTTTCAGCCTTTTGGGAAATGAGCGATTTTGTTTGTAAGTAATTTGGATTGCAGTCACGAAATCAGAATAGCGTCGCAAGATTTTAGGGTATGCACATTACACGGAAAAAATGGAGGTCAGAGTAACTTGAAAATAATTGAAAACAAATAGTTGGTTTGAGAACAAATTTTAGGGGAATCTTCATTCTGCCATTGTTAATGAGCACCAACTTGTGTATTATTAAGTCTTATTTTTGTTTAGAACTAGCTTACCAAATTTCTAGATAACCAAATAAATACTTTCATAAATTATTGGTTAAATATTAATCTATTGGTAGAAATCAAGAAAAATAAAGTTTATAAATTGAATACTTCTTGTACTCGAACACATGTAAGTATGTTTACAAGCACAGACTTATTCGATATAAGTTGTTTGCCAGGACTCATTATTTCGAGTACTGAAGTATTTTTTGTCTGTCAATTTATTTTACGTACGTCCCATTCCTCAAAGATCGACCCGCGCACGTCGCGAAGATATAACTAACGCGGGCAAGTTTAGTTAGTATGCATAGTGCGGGGGTTCACCGGGAATGAAACGTCAGGCCGAGACTCGTCATGCTTGCCCCATGCATTTGGTTCTTCGCGGCTGTATGTAATACGTATAAACAAGTACATCCAACTCCCGGAATTGCGCACTGTATCAACTCGCGTTACTTCTGTCGTTTAACGATCTGATAATAAACGAGATATCCCGTTTATTTTGTTTCTACTAGTTTCTACTTCAAGGGGAACAAAGATGGAAGTGATAAAAATTTAACTGTATGAGGGAAACATTTTTTAAGTATTGTTCATAGTGAAATAATACCCCTTTTTAGAGAGTATCTGCTTTTGCATCAATGCATAGAAAACCGGTCGCCAGCTGTTTCCACTCGCAAATGTCCCCAGCATAATTCAAATTCAGCTGAAATCCCCGTCGAACGAATATCCGAATTAAACTCATGATGCAAATGAGAAAAGATGGTATTTCAGAGATTAGCAGAAATATGGGCCGGGAGCGAGTTCAAATGGTTCGTAACTAACGCCGCGCGAATGGAAAATCTCCGTTAGCTCAATGTGCCGGAAAGTGGGGTCGGCACTCGGCCACTGGCAGCCACTGGCAAGCGTAGACGCGAAATCTGCGAATGCAAATTTCGGACCGCACTTCCCTCACGCTCCAAGTTTATCGGGATTAATTATCGGAGATTTGATGAGAGTTCCGGAGCCGAATGCCTTCCCTTGCTCCGTGTCGTACGTGACTGTCACCCTTTCGAGCTAGTTCAACTAACAGCCTGGACAGTTAGCGAGCGCGGATACAACCCCAGAATGACATTCATATTCAAATTACCTCGACGGATTTCGATTGCGATTATTACCGAAGTCATTGTCCATGCACACTGTTTCGCGAGTTGTTTCCGTTATGTCTCTTTCGTTAACTGTTCCTGGGATCGCTCGTTCCATGCTTTTGGGGAGGGGAATCTGAAAACCAACGAACTCTGTGAGGAAAATATCATGTACACGGGAAAGAAAATATGGTTGTTACAATCTCATAAACAGTAATATTTGCCCCAACTATTTTCTTGGTGTAGACAACCTCTTTGTAGTTAGTGCAACAACATAAAAACTTCTAATGTGGTTGCATCAACAACAAATGAGGTTATGTCTACACAAGGAAAATAGTTGGGGCAAATGTTCCTATTCATGAGGTTGTGACAACCATATTGTTTTTTCCGTGTAATTCTTACATTTGTTTTCATAATGGAAAGGGAGTTCAGGTTTGACGTAATTCTTAATTCAACTTTGAGTCGTAAAAATATTTAAAGTACAAAAAAACTTTATCACTATTTATTTTCATATCAAAAATTTCTGAAAAATAAGAAAAAATTGATTTTTGTTTCCCGTGACAGTATTAGACGAGTTAATATTTTTACTTAAGATGAGAGAAAGGACTGATTGTACAAAATTTCACTTATTTGATAATGATGAGTTTGAGGGTTCTGATAATTTTGACAGTGTAATTTGGATTACCAGATTTTGAATGTCTGAGATTAAGACTTTAAAAAGTTTTTTTTTCAACATTTGTAATTCTGCAGTTCTTGATTTTATGGATTTGATATATTAGAATATGTACTGCAATGCAGATTTGATAAATTTCAATTCTAGAAACTTAAATATCAGAAAACTATCATCTGGAATTTAGAAATCTCGTTTCCTGAAATTAGAATTTAATGCAATAATTCTGGTCTTTTAACTTTTCTCAGAATAGATTATTGTAGAAAAGAGAATTCATGGATGCTTCTCTTTATAATATATGCGTATATTTCTATTAAAGTCTGTTAGGACTTGAAATTCGAACTTAGAAGTGTTTTCACTAACAATGTGAAAAATTAGTAGTTTGTAGTTAAAAAGAATTAATTTCTAAATTTCCTTATAAGTTTCTGAATAAACATATTGATATTTTGAAAACCTACAAGGTACCGGAAAAAAACTCTTTAAAATATAAAAATTATGTGTAAATTAAAAAACATAATTATATAATTTGAAAAAGTTATAGATATATCAAGAAATTGTAGAAATGATTTAAATTAAAATTATATATAATTTGAAAAATTTGTAGGTTTTGTAATAAATTATAGAAATTACATAAATTCAAAATCATATATAATTTGGACAATTTATAAATTTTTCAATAAGTTATAGAAACTATATAAATTCAAAATTAAAAAAAAAAAAAATAAAATAAAATACATAATTTGAAAGAATTGTAGATCTTTCGATAAATTACAGAAGTTATATAAATTCAAAATTATACAATATTTAAAAAAATTTTTTAATTTTCAATAAATTAAAAAAATTATAAAATTCAAAATTATATATGATTTGAAAAATTAATAGATTTTAAAATAAGTTATATAAATCATATCAATTCAAAATTATATAGAAGATGAAAAATTTATAGATTTTTCAATAAATTATGGAAATTATATAAATTGAAAATTATATATAATTTGTAAAATTTATAAATTTTTCAATAAGTTATAGAAACTATATAAATTCAAAATATACATATCAGGCGCGTAGCCAGAAAAATATTTCGGGGGGGGGGGTGGTTTTCCTGGAGTTAAGTTAGGTTAGGTTAAGTTTGGTATGAAAAAATATACATATGTTCAGGAATTTAGGGGGGGGGGGATTTGAACCCCCAACCCCCCTCTCCTGGCTACGCGCCTGATACATATATAATTTGAAAGATTTGTAGATTTTTTGATAAATTATGGAGATTATATAAATTCAAAATTATATAAAATTTAAAAATTTTTTAGATTTTTCAATAAATTAGAGAAATTATATAAATTCAAAATTATATAGAATTTAAAAAATTCATAGATTTTACAATAAGTTATATAAATCATATCAATTCTAAGTTATATAGAACTTGAAAAATTTACAGATTTTTCAATAAATGATGGAAATAATATAAATTCAAAATTATATATAATTTGAAAAATTCGTAGATTTTTCAATAGATTAGAGAAATTATATCAATTCAAAATTATATACAATTTGAAAAATTTATAGATTATTCAATAAATTATAGAAATCATATAAATTAAAAATTATATATAATTTGAAAAATTTGTAGATTTTTCAATAAATTATAGAAATTACTTAAATTCAAAATTATATATAATTTGCAAAATCCATAGATTTTTCAATAAATTGTACGAAACGTTGAAAAATAATACGATCTGAATGTAAACTAAGGAATCTCAGTTTTAATAGGCTCATTTTTGTATTTATGATTTTAGGTATTAGGAAAGCCGATTTTGAATATTTGAAACATAGATATAAATTTGAAATTATTTTAAAAATAATGAAATTCTTAACGGAATGCCCTATAATTGAATATTCGTTACTGTACATTTTCCATTGATATTTTTGAGTAATTCAAAATTCTCAATGTTGAAATTAAATACTTCAAGATTATTCAAGCCAAATTCTATAATTTTGAAATCTTCATGTATCATAATAAGTATTCTCGAATATCTTTTTTCTGGAGAAAGAATTTTCAAATTTCAACTTTTCTTTCTTGAAGCTTCAAAAAAAGTATAATGTGACAATTTTCAGATTTAAAAAAAAAAAAAAAAACAATACATTCAAAAATTCTTCAGAATGAAGTTTTAATATCTGCTAAAGTGTACACTTATAATGACTCTGCATGACTCTGCAACACAGAATTTCCAAAATTTCTACTCCTTTAATAAGTGCTTTTTTCAGAATATGCTTATTCTTCTGATGTGAAAATTTTTCATAACATGTGCCAGCTGATACGTAAAAAAATTAAATTATATTGCCACGTAAGCTCAAAAGTATGCGGAAGGAACTGTGAATTTACCAGCATACATAATCTTTATTCTTATGAAAATCATCAATGATGTGTGTTTTTTTTTTTGCAAACGAGAGTGATGACATACATATTTTTATTACAAGTCGCATTATCTATTACGAAATAGCTGAGACAGGTGTAACGTGAAATGAATAAATTTTCACTTAGTTTTTCATAGTGCAAATTTTCACATAAAGTAAAAAACTTCTGATGATTCAATTTCCAACAATGTTATTCAGCTAAAAAAAAGTATTGCGTTTTTGCCAGTATAAAGAAATGTTCATTTTTCTCTATAATATATCTATCAATTTAAACCCTTCCTGCTCCCCACCCCCCTGCCGACAATTAATTACTTTTTCGCGTTCCCGAGGATCGCGAAACCGAGTTAACGGGAATAATGAACGAATCAAGCCAAGACGTAAATGATCGCATAAAAATCAGGCGACGAGGGGCTCCGGGGACAGTGATAACAACGAGAATCCCAAAGCACCCCGGATAGGAATAAAGGCGACGAAAATAAACCCCGAGACGAAAAGTTAGGGCGATGGATTAATGTAGCGCGATTCGACCCAATTAAAAATCCAATTAAAGGAACTGGGTAGCGCGAGGAGTGTTAAGATTTTAACGGGAATTCAAAATCACTTCCGCCCGATAAAACCGGCGTTCATTTGTTCACTGCCCCTTCGGCCTCATTCTTTTTTTTCCTTATCCCTCTCTTACTTTCCTCCTCATTCCTCCCTCCGTCTCACTCTCTCTTCCGCGACTTCCCTGGCGTTAGTTTTATCGCCCGTCATTTTTTTAAGTGCAAATGAGTTCTCTCGGTGAATCCTCGAGTAGCGAGATCCGCCTTTTATTTCTTTAATTTAAAAACGCTTTTCATCGTGGGCCGCTGGGCTCGATTAAAAAATCTGTCCCGTGTGTCCCGTATCAAGAGCGGGCCAACTAATGAATACGGGCTCGTTTGTCTTCGGCTAATGTGTTTTCTCTTTCGATTTCTACAGGGCTGATTTTGCAGTGGAATTAAAATTCATTAAATGAAACGGAGAACGCTGGGAGATTAATGTTTTCATCGGGCGTTAATATGAGCGATTTTTTTTGTGGGGGGGGGGTCGGTGCAATTGCACAATGTTATAGCGAGAGGGGTCCGAAGACGGGGAGGGAGGGTGTGATATTTCGGACGGTTTAATGTGATCTCGTTGTTTCAGGATGTATGAGGAAAATTAATCAGGAGTCTGGTTTAGAGTGGTTTTGAGTGTTGTGTGCTGTCCACTGCTTTTCATGGGGAATATTACTGATTACTGAGGTAAAAATTTATTAAATGAGAATCAGTGATCATTTATTCGAACAAATTAGTTAAATGTAAGGCCTTGGAACAGTAAAATATGACACGGTTTGAATCAGTAAAAATTTATTGGATAGGAACAGTAATCACGAAACTGAACGACATATCGATGGGTCCCTGCCAGAATAACGTACAGTTCGCGGCGCCTGAACATTCGAACGTACCGTTTATCGCTCCTAAACATTTTGGTGTACAGTTTACAGGGGTCAAACATTCCAGCGTAACTCCATTTTTGACTTTTTCTGAAAAAGTCATTATTTGTTTCTTACTTTTTCTGAAAAAGTCATTATTTGTTTCTTCAAACCCTCAAGAATGTTCCACAAAAAATTTGGAAACCAATTTTCAATTTTTACCCTTCAAAATTGAGAAACAAATCTTCTTTGAACTCGAAGCAACTCGAAGTAACAATTGTTAGGGAAGTTTTTGAAAGGCTTTTTTTACTGTTTTACATATAGAAAATGTTATTTTATTATGACTATCTTGAATTTTATGTTCAGTTATTAAAAATATTGAATTAATTTCTAATCTTCCGTAGTAGGAACATTAAATGTTTAAAAAATTTTGACTTGAAAAAATTTTTTTGCAACAATAGTTAGTTGAAGTTTTTTATTTAAATAGATGAATTTTAATATTATGACGCAAAATATGCAAAAGATGACTTTCGAAACCATGAAAAGCATCTGCGTCTGCGCATGGAAAAATTTTTTTTGCAATAATAATTAGTTAAATTTTATTATTCAAACAAACAAATTTCACAAATTTCATTATTCTGATGAAAAATATGGAAACGGCGGCTTTTAAAACCATGAAAAGCATTTGCCTCGTGAAAATAATTTTTTTTGCAACAATAATTAGTTACATTTTATTATTTAAACAAAAAACATTTTTTTTTGTATAATTATCAATATTATTGATGCAAAATATGCAAAAAGCGGTTTAAGAAACCATGAAAGATATATTATGCTTTTTACAAAAAAATATTTTCGCAACAGTAACTCACATTTAAACAAATAAATTTTATTTATTACAATATGTAAAATATGCAATTGATGACTTTGGGAACGAATCTTGAGAACAATTATCATTTTATTCTTTCAAGACCAACTTTATTGAAAAAAATTTTCAACGACACTAATATAATAATAATTTAAATAATTATTTCATAAGTAATAACTCTGAAAATTATCATAAACAGTAAAGTATCAAGACAGAAGGGTTTGTACTTAAAAATGTTCACGTCAAAAATATTTTTTGAGCGAATGAGTCAATTTTTCATCATGAAGTTTACAGCTTTCATATTTTTAAATAATAAAAAAATTATTATGAAGATTATTTATTGCAGTATACGATTATTTTTTCGAAATCCACTACATTATCATAACTTTTTAATGCTGGTGCAAGAAAAATTATTCGTTTTACGCGTGAATTTTTTTATGGACAAATATTTTTAATATGTGCAATTTTTGTCTTTCTTGCTTTATATTAA
>JAPYZL010214279.1:0-10513 GCA_030522825.1 Platygaster orseoliae | reverse complement strand
GAAGATTGAAAGTTACGAACACGGGTCGTGTGAAGTTGGCTGCGCGCATGTTTCTAAGAACACATGAGGTTTGCGGTGGTAAATACGTCAAAATCCTCGTGACAATTATTCTTCCTTCATATCTGTGTTTTTTTTCTTTTCTTACCTGGTATCAGTGATTTATTAATATTTTCCTAGGGAAGAATGATTTATTCGTGAGTACCCCAAAAAGTGGCCTTTTTTGTGGATGCATGGGAAAAAAGAATTTGTGTTCAAATTTGGCAAAAATATAAAAAAAGTAAGAAACTTGTTGTATGCAGAAAAAAGTTGGATAGCTGACAAATTTGACTTTACAGCTTTTTATCTTATTTTTTTATTGAGCTTCTTACAAAAAATAATTTATTTATCATTTTTGTAAGGTCACATTTTTTAAATAATCATTTAAATTTTTACCATGTTACCAAAATTGTATATATTTAAGTAATACAATTCTACAATTTTTTCATTTAAATATGGTAATTGAAAATAATTTTATTTTTTCACCAATCGCAAGTCACAGAGTTCAAAATTTATTGTTACTTTTGTGACTAAATTTATACAGTAAAAAATTTTTGTAATCGATCATTCAGAAGCAAATTTATTTTCTAAATTTTTAAGCTCTGGTTTTTCAATTTTCGTAAGCAGATTTTTACCTGATTGCATATCTTATCTATATGATAGAACTTCGAATGTAGAGATAAATTTTGATAGAAAATTAAGAAATAAAAAACTACGTAATATTGTCTATCATCGTAATATTGTCTTCGAATTGTGTGATTCAAATATGATATTAGTCATCTATTTTTATTCTTGACACTAAGTTTTCGAATTTTTTAAAATTTTGTGCGATTCACTGTTTCTAGTAATAAAAACACTTGTTGAAGTGAAAAAAATGTCGAACAAAGAATAAAGTTTGAACTACAACTTACATAATATTCTTGACTTAAAATATAAAATTTAGAATGATTCACTAAAAGTTGTCTTTTTTGATGTACGTTATAGGCGTAAATTTCAATTCTGTTTTAATTCTGATTTTCTTTCATAAATATGATAATTAAGTAATAGAAGTATAAAAAAAGTATCTGAAGTTAGAAGAAATCAGTGTATAGTCAGATAAAGAAAAGAAAGTCAAGTGAATTCAAGACGAAAATCAATCACTGATTACAAAGTTCCCTGATTCATCAGTTGAAGTGACATCACTGACAAATCAGTTGAATTTGTATTGATTCCAATGCATTTGGAGAACGTTTAAAATGAAAGAATAAATTAAACACAGTTCTTAATGATAATTTTAACTTATCACTGATAAGATAAGTGACACAAATGTCAGTTTATGTTACTTGGAGTATAGTCGCCAGAACCTTATAAAAATCAAGAGCAGTTTTAACTTAAGTAATTGATTATACTAGCTAATCTCATAGTCAATGTACAGAAGTTCTCTCTTTAAAGTCAACAAAGGCCAAAAACCTTCAAAATGGTCTCATCAACAATATTTATCTTCAAGTGTGTTTCATTGTCATATCAAATGTTTGATATGACAACAATCAAAATTGCGGTTGCTGCAAAACCTTAATTAAATTATTGGAACTAAAAATATCCAGTGTATCTTACTGGTTCTGACAATCACAAGATTTTTTTCTACATGAGACAACTGCCTTCCAATGGTCTGTTTTGGATTATGGAAAAAACTGGACAAAAGTTAAGAAGATTGAGTACTCCAGATCATTCACTGAAGAATCACTCTAGAAATGAAAGACAAAGAAGACATCTATTCCAGAAGAACCTTAAGAATGATATCAAATCTTGCAGCAACATAGTATTACCCTCATTAAAGTGAGAAACCTTGGATTTCTCTGAATGTTCTTCATTCAAAACAAAACCATTGTACTCACATGTGAGTTAACGTCCTTTCACGACCCGCCGGCAACCTCAGGAACTCGACCAAAAACAATCGAAAGTCTTCTAACCACAACACTCGATGACCTTGAACCTCGTCTCACAATCAAATCCAAGTGTCACTTGTTCGAGTTTTCCCGAACTTGACAGTCCGCACTCTGTCCAAAACACGATATATATTGGAACCCAAAAGTCACGAGTCACTTGACGAAGAGGAAAAGCGAGTTTTCACTGATTCGGGAAATGGGGTAAATCACTGATTCGAGTCCTCGCGGAGAACCAAGGGGCGCAGCAGCGCAGTCGTTGGCTGCAACTTGGAAACTGTCCTGGATAGTCACCTTTTGCGAGTGAAACCGCAGGAGGAGGATTCAAAGAAAGAGGTGGAGAACCGAGAAGAGGGAGATGTTGGTACCAGGAGGAAAAACCTCGAAAGGTGGTCCGCCTTAGCGGGTTCCAAGAGGCGGTTCTTGACGATTCTTGGCTTCATCCAGGCGGAGCCAAACGCCCACATTGCTGCTGAAACGATGGAGTTGAGGGGTCTTTTTCAGGGCTTTTTCGAGCCGGGAACCATACTTGCACCCCGCCAGATCCCACCAGATCACGCGCAAGATAACGCGAGCGAAGTCGTTTCTCATTGGCTAATTTCACCTGGCGACGACGCTATTCGGCGACTTGATTTGAGTTATTGGCCCTGCAACGCTTTTTATGTATATCGTGTCCTTTGTATGAAACAAATAATCAAGGTTTTGAAGATGCATTCCCAGCTCTTGGAACGCGTTTGGTTCCGGGGTCGTTCTGCAGATTTTTCCGAAAATTCGGTCCTGGCCGCACCCCGCCCCCACCCACGTTCGCCCTAATTCTCGGAAACTTCCACGGCACGAGAAGCTGTTCCACGAACTGGGAATGCTTTAGGCGGCCAGGACCGAATTCGCAGTAAAATCTTCCGAACAGCCCCGAAACCGAACGCGTTCCAAGAGCTGGGAATTTGTAACAGGAAAAAGATCTGCTGTTTCAACATAACTTGACAGAACGAATTTTCGTTGCGTTTTATTGTTATATTTTTGAAAGAAATGTAATAAAAAATATGTTTCTGTGGTTTTTCATTTTTGAGAATCTGGTTTCACGCGAATGGTTTTTGAATTTCTTCATATTACTAATTATTATAAACAAATACGACTTATTTATATATATTTTCAGTTTAGACATACAAATTGAAGTTAGCTGAACCTTGAATTTTTGTGACTGTAATAAAATTTGTTGGAGTCTTATTAAATTCGTATTAATTTTTATCAAATTTTATATTTAAAAATTTTATTATCACTCTCTTGAAAGAAATCAGTGAAAATTTCACTGATTCAATTAGTCTGCACGTGAATCACTGATGAACCAGTGATTCAAAAATATGTCACTTAATCAATCAGTCACTATGTGCATTACTGCTGAATCAGCGATTTATGGAAATTCGCTTAATTTCAGTGATTCTTCATCGCCAATTGCAACAGTTGTTTTTCACTGATAGTCAGTGGCTTAGATTCGATTATTGTTATCAGTCATTTATTACTGATAATTAGTGAAAGTTGACTATTTCAGAGATTACTCTCGCTGTTTGAATCAATGACTTTCCATCACTGAATAGAATAGTCATTTCTCACTGATTTTCAGTGGCGGAAATCCGATGATTTCAATCAGTCATTTACCACTGACAATCAGTGAAATTCAACTGATTTTTTTAAGACAGAAAATTTTAAAAAATGTAGCACAACGCAAAAAAGTATTTTGAAAATCGTAGCAAAGTAATACAGATTATTTCAAGTGTCAAAGTTTCCGAGGAAATCAACAATTTTAGACATTTTCAAAATTTTAAGATTTTAAACAATTTTACCAATTCTTAAGTCTAGAAGCATTTTGGTAATTTAGCAAGTTTTTAGAAACTCGGAAATTATTAGAACTCCAAGAACATTTAAAATTGCGGAATTTTCAAAAAATTCTGGAAATTAACAGTATTCTTATAATTCTGAAAATTACGAAAACGCTACAAATTCTTAACATATTTTCAACGTTACGGTATTTTCAACTATGTGAAACATTTGCAAAGTTCAAAGAAAGTATTACAAACTTTTTGGGATTTCTTGGAACTTCGAGAATTTCAAACATTTCAAAATTTTTGTATATATTAGAGATTTCTATAATTTTCAACAATTCTAAGAAGTTATTTTATGTTTACTGGAATTTTGAAATTTTTCCAAATGTCTTTAACTGTGAAAGACTTAGTGATTTCAAATATTGTGAAATTTTCAACAATTTTTCAAACTATAAAAGTTTACACAGTTTTAAATATTTTCGAAGTCTAAACATTACTGGAACTTCAAAATTTACAAATTTTCGTACATTTTGGAGACTTCGAGAGTCTTAAAAATTCTGAAAATTTATGATATTCATGATTATTGAAATTTCTAAAATATTACGAACTTCTCAAACTTCGAAAAAGTTGATGATTTTAAGCACAATAAGATTTTTAACAATTTAGCTAATTTCAAAAGTCAAAGAGTATCTAAAAAATTTTTGAAGTCTATAAAATTTTGACAATTTTCAGAATGTCCAAAATTCCCGAATTTCGATAAACTTCAAAGATTTGTAAAAGTTTCAAAAACTCAAAATTTATGATATTTATGATTATAGAAATTTAAGTAATGAAATTTTTAGATAGTTGATAACTTTAAATAATTTTGAGAATTTTAAGAGTTTGGAGTATTCTCAACATTGAAAAAGTCTAAATAATTTTGACAATTTTTTAGGAGTTAGACATTTCTAAATTTAATGAATTTCAGATTTTTCAAAGTTTCTAGAACTCTAAAAATTTATGATATTTACGATTATTGACATTTCGAAAGTTTTACGAATTCTAAAATTTTGAAAAGGTTGATAATTTCGAACATTGTAAGATTTTTAACGATTTTGCAAATTTTAAATATTTAAAGTATGTACAACATTTTGGAAGTCCAGAAAATTTTGACAAATTTTAGAATTTTACAAATTTCGAAAACTTCAGAGATTTAGAACAGTTTCAAAAATCCTGAGAATTTAGAAACTTTTCATTAATAATTCTCTAATACAATCATAATTTCCAAACTTGTTGAAATAAATGCGTGTAAAAAATCACACCTTAGCTTCTCCCGAACGAAATTTCCGACTACGTCTTTGCTTAAAATCTGTCTAAATGAACTAAATCTATCGGTTTTTTAATACATTGATACGTTCCATTAAATCGAAACTTGTAAAAAGTTAAAAACCACGAAACCATTATCCCCGTAACATTTGACCAGTCTCAATTGTAACTCAACCAGTTCTCGGTGTTTGCGTTCAGAAAATTTATTAAGCAATTAGTAAAGAAGATTATGATCTATACATTAAGTACACAGAACGCTACGTACTGAGTCGCAATGTAGAACGTTGTAATCATTATCCCATGGCTACCGTTAATGACTGCTTAACCTAACCAGTTCATTTCTCTGTGATTAAACGATTATATGCCAGAAAAAAACTTTTTAAAAAACGTTACCGTCAACTCAGTATTGTCTCACCAACGACATTGTCCATTTTCCCGAGACTTGGCGAGAGATAAATGGCTCGCCAGTGATATAATTATCGTTGTTAATTAACCACAGAGAAAATAAAATCATAATTCGAAGGCAATCAAGGACACGAATTTTTGCGAGAGCGGGTATTTGGCGCTCAAAGGAGCGCCAGTAAAACGGATTAGAGTTTTTTCGACCAATCGGATATCCCGTTCCGCTCTCTCCTTGTTCGCTATCGCGAATCCATTAATCAGACTCGTTGCCACGGTTATATAGGCGCCGAGTATTCCAGGCAGGGAAAAGACAATTTTTTTCATCTTTCTTGAATAAAGTAATAAATGATCTTGCTGTATTATTACATGATGAAAATGGGAATAGCAGAAGAAATTTATTTGGGTACTACATTATTCACTAATTTCAATAATGTAGGATTCATCATTTTTCTACGTATTGGTCTAATAATATGACTAATGACGGCTCTTTTGACTGCGCGAAGCATGAATATCATAAATATCAAGCTCATCGACCGAAATGGATAGCTCTCGAAATTACGCTCAACTCGGTGCTGGCTACCGAGCAAAAGAGCGGCGTCGAAAAATACATGTCCACTTAACACAAGTTCCGAGGCGCGCGTTTGGCATTCCTTTTCGTCTGGCTCTGCAATCGAAACGTTTTTTGATTCCCTAAATGTTCCATTACCCATGATTCGAGCTTGATATATGTGAAAAATGTGGAAAACGAGTGGCTAGGCGATGAGGAATTTTACGAGATGTGAATATCGAGATGATAAATCTCGGAGGATCGAGAATTTCTCCTAATTATTATGGACAATGTTTGAAGATGATGTTGAAACAGTGTTAGTTTTTGTTTGAATTTTTTAAGTACAATAATTTAAATTGTAGATTAGAAGTCGTAGCTTCTGTGTTTTGTAGTGGGTACATTTAAACTAAAAAGTAAATTTTATTTTCAGCGGTGTCTTAAATTACGATCTAGCTAAAATGGCGATTTACTTGGATTCCACTGTATGCAATGCTGTAAAGCAGCTAGTACAGTTGCTGTAAATTCAACTTTGTATCTTATTATCAACGTTTACATGTGAAAGCAGCTGAGTTAGCTGGTTTTACACAGATGGTTCGATTGCTCTTCAGTGGACATATTTCGCATGGCTGTGTCAAGAACTATGTTAGCCAATTGGATCGCCAAACTTCGAAAGGAGACGGCGTAATAAGAAGAACACCAGTCACATGGCACCTACAGAAATTCCGTACACTCCACTGAATTTCAGTAAAGATATATTGAAATACACAACTTCATGCTGAATTTCCCCAAGAATAATTCATTCAGATATCTAACTGTAAAATGAATAAATCGAGGCGTACAGTTTCCCAATCAAATGAAAAAAGCTTCCGCGGTCGAGAGGTGAAAGTTCAAGTTCCGGCAGAAACATTCTGGGATGAAAAGTAACACGGCAGATTGGTTTCGAAGGATAGACAAATAATAATTAGTGACTCATGTTACGATATGCGAGCGCCTGCCACTCGTCAAAGAGATAAAGGGCCCAAATGCGAAGAAGAGTCGATTGAGAAGATGGCTTGTAATAGAGCTGTTCGCTATGCAGACCGAGAGATTTGTACTTTATCGAAACACGATCTCGGCTACCAATTATCATGGCGATACGATCTCTGCAACCGTCCCAGGACACAGATTCCTCCCATCTTTTTGAGCTCCTGTTGTTCAATCTTCTCCGAAATCATCTAGGTTTAAGGGAAAACGCTTCTACGAGCTGGGAAGGGAAGGAAACATATGCCTGAAGTTCTGAACGTTTAGGAAATGAAGGAAATCCAGAAAAAATTTGTGTTCTATTACTACCTTAAGGCTAAAGTGAAAAATAGTTAGTAGCGTAAGATTATGTTTATTGTATATCAGGCGTGTAGGCAGAGGGAGCGAAAAAAAAACGAAAAAAAAACAGACATAATTTGTTGATTTTTAGTTATTTTTAAACATTTTAAATTCAGGAACATCCCAAAAACTATCAAAAAATTCACATTTTTACTAACTTGAATTTGTTTGCCCAAACTAAAAATTCATATAATTGAATCAAACTGGTTTTCAGTGTATACATAAATAAAATAAAGATCGATTCTCCGAATGAAAAAAACGCCGAATAAATGACGTGAAAAAAGTCGATAAAAAATGCAAGAGGACGAAAATGAAAAAGCGAGAGTGCACTTGAGGCACTCACTCCTCCATTCGCCCTCCATTAGCGCACCCTGGAATGCGAATCCTGAGGAATGGACGTGGAGGATATGGTTTTTCAAGATACAGAGAGGGGAGAGGGTTGGAAGATTTCGAGTGTGCTCCGATTGGAGCGACAAAAGTTATCAGCCCTGACAAGGGGCTTGTGATTTCCAGGAAAAAAGTGACCTGGACCTGCTGCGACGTCAAGGATGTAGTCAGACATTTATTATTAGTCTTGGCGAATCCTCGGATCCAATTAAGGCGTACGTTCGGAACGAGCATTGCAGATACTCACTCGAACCCCCTTGAAAAATGCTATTCGTTTGTTCATTCAATTAAGGAGATATCGAGAAAATTGAAACGAAAATTCACCTAATCACGAGCAGTAAAAAGCCAATTTTATTTTAAGATGCAACAAAAATAAGGCATGACTTGAATTTAGTCAATGTTGAAAATTTATTTTCCAGCAAAGAAATCTTGATTTGAGTTATAATTAGAAGAAGTGGAAAGAAATAAGCAGGAGTAGGAAGATGAGTAGTATAGCTATACTAGTTCTGGCCCTGAAGCAGAGTAGTACTGCTATGCTGGTTCTAGCACTAGAGCAGAAGTGAGCAGAAATTAGCAGAAATGATCAGATGTGGGCAGATAAGTAGTATAGCTATGCTGATTCTGGCCCTAGATTGAATATCTGAATCTGAACATAGATTAAATTTGAGGTAATATTCGAATTTCAAGTCATGTCTTGATTTTGTTGCATTTTTAAATAAGATATAATTTTATGTTTTATTTGAGTATGTAATAAGTTACCACAAAAACTCGAAGAAATGAGAAAAGTTGCTAACAAGTTCGAGATTTCGCAAATTATACTGGGACTTAGTGTTCAATATTGGAGATTCGGTAAAAGTGGATTTATGAGCTGATTTAGTAACATATTTCCAAGAGCAGGAAATGATAGTTTAAGTGTGTACATGGACAAAAAGAAATTTTACTTTTCATGTTTCTCACGAGAAACGATTTGTTAACAGATGTTAATCGAGTAACTCGAATAGCTTGACTGTAAATATCGCTCGTAACAAAGTTGTCGACCGTTTGGTTTGGTTTTTTTCGAGAATATTTCCGCTGAATCAGGGGCGGTCAATAGCGATATTTTTTTTGGTTAGCATGTTTTTAGAAATTAGAATATAAATTTATGTCTTTTTTTTAAAGGAATCTGAAAGATTTTGAGAAATTTCGAAAAATGGCAAAAAATATTCGTGAGTTGGATAGATTGTTATGAAATTCATAACGTTTTTGATAGTTCGTAATGATGTAAAGATTTATTAAAATTTCTAAAGAGACACATAGAAAATTAAAAGTTTAAAAATAATTGTAAAAATTTTTTAAAGTTTTACGTAAAATTGATTTATTTTGTAGATAGCAGTAATTACATTATTTTTGAGCATTATGATTTTTCATTTTTAATTTAAATCTAGAAAATGTGAAAATTATACAAAATCACGAAAAATGTAGAAAGGTTAATAAAAGTCACAAAGCATTTCAAAACCTTCGGTTTGCTTGGAATGTATTATTAAATATTAATGCGAAAAATCTCAATAAATTAATAGAATTTGGGAATTTTGTAGAATTTTGAAAAATATTTGTGAATTCAGTAAACTGTTTTCATGAGGATATTTTTTCGAAATATAGATGATAATGTTTTAAAATTTTGTTATTGATAATCTGAAGGAGTTCGAAAGTAAAAAAAAAATGACAAATATCATAAGAATGAAGTTGCACCGATTTTGTTGAACATTGGGAATTCTCGAATAGATTTTGATGTATTTTGAATTTGAATATACATAAAAATCAAGAAGACATTAATTATTGTATCGATTGTCAGGAAGTGTCAATACAATAATTAGGTATGGAAATTTATACAATTTCATGAAATATTAAAAAAAATTTTAGTTTGTACTAACGTCTTTATTTCTTCGGAATATACACATTATTTCTTCGTTCCGTTTTTCAATAGAAATCTAAAATATCGTAAAATAATGAAAAAATCTTACATAGTTTGATGGTTTATGAAAAAACATGAAAACAAAAATATGAAAATATGAGAATAGTTTGTTTTATATTTGGAGCAGGAAAATTTTTTCCTTTTACAAACATTTAAAATATGATAGATTCTCACTATCTTCGTCAAATTAAAAAATTGCAGGAAATGTTGGTAAATGTAATAAATTTTGAAACATTTTTTTAATATTCTGTAGAACTGTAGGAACTGTAAAATACATTTAAAATCATTTTAAGATTACTGAGAGGAAAATCTAGTAAATTTTACTGAGAAATATAGTAAATGGGGATCTAAATGAAATATAGAGTGAATTTTACTATACACAGTCTTGTATCATTAAAAATATTCGTATTGTAGTCATTGGCATGTATAGTAATACTTATGAAAAAATTTCGGTTATGTAAAGTAATTTCTCATATTATCTTGTATATTGAGAACTGTTATTTACTAAAGTAAGAAATACAATATGTTTAGTATTTTTTTACTATACATCAACTTATAATTTCGAAATTTTACGTTTTCCTATACAGCATGGTAAAAATAAATTTATCGATGGCTAAATGTAGGGGAGACTGGGGCAAAATGCGTAGTTTACGAAATATTAAATTTGCTTTACCGTCAAAACGGTAACCACTGGACACTTGAAATTTTTTCCATATATGGCTCTAGTGTCGAGTATCGAACGTCAGTAATTGCGTCTTATTTGTTTGTTTACTTTTTTGGTTATAAA
>JAPYZL010214259.1:0-12317 GCA_030522825.1 Platygaster orseoliae | reverse complement strand
TTTTTTTCGAACAGAGAATTCATTTTCTGCAGCTAAAAATATGTCCAAGCCCATAAGCGCCCATGTTATTTTCAATATTTTTTTATTAATAATTGGCATGGTCGATTCCTTTGATTTTTTGCATATCTGTTCAGTGTACAAAAAAGAGTAAGTATACAAAACTGCAAAAAAATCGGACAGAAAATGCCTTTTCGCTACAACTACCTTAACGGAAATCCTTGAAATCATAAATTCCTTATGAAATTCTAAGACAATTTTCCCTGTGCTATTTTTTACAAAACTCAAAATAAAACAAGTTATTCAACTTTTAAATTTAAACAATAAATGCGCTTTTTCGACAAGTTGGGATAAAAACCACAGACCAAACTCTACCAAACATTTTTTTCATATTTTTCCGAGTCGAAAAGTCCTTTGCCACGTTTCGCAGAACTCAAAATCAAAAAACATATTCGAGTTAAAAGTTTCAATTACTTTTTTCATTTCAATTTTTGAAAAATCGCGCACAGCCTTTCGATCATTTCTATCAGAATAATCGATAGTATCGAATGATATCGAAACCAGTGTTCATAAGTATCGATTGTCAGTCTTTTTCTAGTGTTAAGCAAAACATAAGTTTGCCTTTGTTACGTAGCAGACCACGATTTATAAATACTGATCGGATCCTGATGTTTCATTGAGATCAGTGCATGTTAGTGATGTCAATTGATGTCATTACTTCCTGTGTGTCACGTCCCGAAGTGTCAGGAACTGTCAGGAACAGCAAGTGCAAAAACCTCTGTGTGCATTCACAATAAATATTGCATCTTTCAAAGAAATACGTGTAAAAACTAAAAAAAAACCCGTTGAATATTACATCGAGCATAAACCGTCGAGTTCCTTTCATTCTTTATTTGTCTGTGCCGCTCGTTTACTTGAAACAGTTGTAAATAATTTCGGGATCGACAGACGGTTCGAGTTTCCATCTTGTGAAGCAAATGAAACGATTGTGTGCTATCTCCCATACGAAACTTGACTCCTTCCTTATCTCAGCGATTTGAAAAAAAGTGCCGCGACGAATTTCTCCCCGAGAACGGCTTGCGGTGTTTTTTTTTCTACGCATATTGTGCCAACGCGGTCCTGCATGCGCAACATAACCTCAAAATAATCGAACGTCCAGGTTGTGAAAATAACGCATTTTGAGAACAATAATGAATAATTTCGGTATTGGGGGGAGAGGTCGGGGACGTGGACAATGGCCCCAGGAACATAATCTGCGGAGGCCACATTCTGCTGGCGTGAATAACGGTATGGAGAATTTAAATGTCCTGTATTTTTTTGACATTTGTGACTGTCAAAATGCGGAGAATATCCTTGATTTCGAGTCAACGTGGCACGATTTGGTTCATTTCTTGACGTCTCATCCACGCTTTGATAATTTTTTTGTACACGTGTCAAAAAAATTAGTTACTGCTCTGTGTTCATTTTATCAATTGTTTTGGAAATAAATGAAGGTAGCTTTTTTTATAGAAATGTCACTTTTAAAAGCATGAGGATTTTTTTTTTTTTGAGGGCCGTTTTTTTCTAAGAAAATTTATGAAATTTTGACTGTATTTTTTTTAGATGAGTCTAAGACTGTGAATATTGCAAAATCTACACTTTCGCCAGACGCTGCTGAGTTTGTTCCGAGTCATCTACAGAATTTGGTACCTATTTTCATTTAGACAGATTTTAAAATATAAAAAAAATTTTAAATGTGCTTATTTTATTTTTTCTATATTGAAAAACTATTAACGTTTCTGTCGCCATATGTTAGATCTTTATCGAAACATAGGAAGTCTTTCGAAAAAAAGTCTCATTATTGCATCAAGGATATTAAGGTAGTTGTTTTTAATTTTATTAAAATTATATTTTCATTTTTAAACGTGTTATTTTAAATAAAATACGAACCAAATAAAATTTGGTTTTTATATTGTTATTACACGGAAAAAATTTTTTTGCAAAAATTATCAAACAATACAAGAATCGCTGGACAATGGTGAAATTTTGTCACTTTTTCTCAAAAATTACTATATTTTTTGGAAAAAAGTGACAAAATTTTACCATTGTCCAGCGATTCCTGTATTGTTTGGTAATTTTTTCCGTGTAGCAATACTGAAAATTTCTGGAGATTTTATATAAAATAACGCAATACTTTTGAAAAATGTTATATAGTTATTGAAATATTGAATATTTTTCTTAATTCACATAATATTTCGAGAAGTACTAGCTATTTTTGTACTTGTGAGCAAGAAGTTGATTTTGACGAAGACGAGCCTTAAAATAGTCTGAGCCTAAGTCGAAGATTGCTCACATGTGCAAACATAATTTTTTATGTCAAAGGCTGTAAAATCGTGATTTGGCGTAACGCACAAGTGTAAAAAATCACGATTTGAGCCCCTGAAACATGGAAAACTAGTTTCAGCATACATCTTAAACTAGAAAAAATTATTAATATTTTTCGTCAAATCAAAAAACTTTAGAATTTAGAAAATCAAATTGCCATTTCTCAACATTTGAAGATATGAGCGGTTAAGAGCAAAAGAAAAACTACTAAGAGATGAAAAAAATGGAGTTGTAACTTTATCTGTCTCTTACTAGTTTGTCTTTTGCTCTCAACTGCTAATATATATTCTAGTATTTGAAAATCCTCGTATTTTATGTTTTTAAATCCAAAATTTATATGACGAAAGTTCATTAGCTCCTTTATGTAAACTTAGAATTTTCTGTAACTTACTCAAACCTTGAATTCATGAATTGAAATAATGTAATTCAGAAACGAAAAAAATTGTGAACATAATTTTTCGCTTTCAAAATTTTGTTCAGTTTATAGGGAAAGTAAAATTAAAGAAACTGCAACTTACAAATTTTTACAATGCAATGACATGCATTTTTTGTAAAATTTAAATTACGTTGAATTCCAGTTAAAAATATAACAAAATATATTTTTTAATACCAATGTGACGAAATTTGAGAACATTTGTTAAATAAATGCAAATTTCAAAGCAACTGAATATTTCCCCCAAATTGTCGGAGTCAAAACATTGTTTACTTAATTTATTGTTGTCAAAACTTTGAAAAATCTAAAATAATCAGTGTATTAGGAAAAAAACATACCCATGCATTTCTAGGATTAGGTAGTTCAAAACGGAAAAAAATTTTTTGAATACCTTTCAAAAATCTTAATTCTGGCGTTGATTTTTTTCCAGGCCATGGCACATACCACGCCCAATGTTTTCCAACGACCTTCCGTGCAAAATCGTTTGGAAATAGCCAGGCGATCTGTTGCGGAGGTTCCGGAACCCTATGCTTACCAGCAACAAGCTTCGTCTCAACAAAATTTTTACCCTGATAATCAGATGTATTACCCATACGAAGATCCGTACAACAATGCGCAGTCCAATGATTACAATGTAATTATTTACAATTTCGTGTTATTTCCTTTTCCCATTTCCTTCTCCTAGAAAAAACTTGGAATTCTTAAATTTCCATGCATAAATTGTATGTTTTTCGAATTGTAACAGAGGCAATCAAGGACAAACAATGCGCAAGTACCCGACCTGAATGTGACGATCAATCAACTGCAGTCGTCAATGAAAAAGTTGACATTGTGTCCCGGTGAATTCGATCATTTAGTCTCCACTCTGGTTAACGACATTATTCCCTTTTTGGACAACTCTAGTCATTGTCAAGAAATCATTGCAGTTATCATAAAGCAGGTGCAGAATTGTTTTAGTTTTGAGACCTTGGAACTTTAAAGTACCAGATTTGATGTGGAGTTTTTGTTTCTTGTTTTCAGTCTATAAACGAAGGAAACTTTCGCTACAGCGGCGCCCGTTTGTGCACCCATCTGGATACAGTAGCGACCTCTGCCGAGCAAACGACTTCCACGTTTAGAGATGTTTTGCTTCGACAGTATGTTCTTTTTTCTCAGTTAAAAATTGAAGAATTTGATTTATGAATCCGGATTATAAAAATGTACTTTATTAGTCTTCTAAATTGAAAATATTGTTATTTTGTTTAAAGGTGTCAGGAGGAAACACAGAAGCAAATCAATTTATGGCAGCAGAAAAGCATTCACACTGAGGATGAGGAGAAGAAGTGTCATGGGTTAATCATGTTCCTGGCTGAACTGGTTACTCAGATGCATACGTTCGCTCCAACTCTGGGCAAAATGGTCATTCAGCTTATGAGTGTGGTCTTGACGAAACCAGGTATCCACTCGGTCAAGCACGTCTGTCAGTGTTTGAAGGTAAGAGCAATAATTAAAGCACATGAAATGTTATGAACATGAAAATATGTGATATGTTTATTCATAAATTAGGTTGAATCTTTGGAAGAAAATATAAATTGTCTCTTGGGATCGAATAGAATATATTTTGGGTGGATTAATTTTATTTTAGAAGATGATTTATTGATTCCAAGAAATCATCATTTGAATTTTCGAATAAATAGGAATTGGAGTAGTAACATACATAAAATCATGAAAAATGTTACGGATATCTAAGTTTATTGCAGGGAAATGACAATCATTTGAATAGTTTTATTTTACATCTTAAGAAATGCTATGGAATTCTGAGTTTCTATAAATGGCAGAAATTCATGAAATTTTCATGCATTGCTATTTGAAGGAACATATATAATGAAAGTATTTAAAATCTAAAATTCTCGTGAATTATTTAAACTATAACTCAAAATCAATGAGTTCTGGGAAAATCGCAAAAATCTTCTAAAATTAATGTTGATTTTTCTAATTCAAAACAAAAATCGATTTTTTCGAATTCCAAATTTTCGGAATTGCAGAAATTTATGAAATATCCATGTATTACTACCATATAGAAGCATAAAAATCATGAAATCGAGTTGAAAGTTGAAAAAATCATCTGAAACTGGTAAATTATTCAAACGTCTGCTTGAAATCAATCATTTTTAAAAATTGTAAAAATGTTCTAAAATTTTTCTTGATTGTTCAAATTTAAAACTCGAAATCATTAAATACTGAGAAAACTAAGGAATCTGTACACAATTTTTGTGCATTATTTAGATATAGAACTGGCAATTGATTAGTTCTAAAATTAGTTTTTTTTTGTAAGTCAAATATTGTATCGAAATTACAATCATTTTAATTCTCGAAATTTTCATGCATCGCTATATGAAAGAACATAAATAATAAAAATGGGAAAAATATGAAATTCTCGTGAATTATTTAAACTATAACTCAAAATCAATAATTACTGGGAAAATCGCAAAAACCGTCTGAATTGCAGAAATTCATGAAATTTCCATGTATTACTACTATATGAAATTAAGTTGACAGTTAGAATAAGCTACTGAAATGCTGGCGCAGTGTTAAAACTACAAGTAGAAATTGATAAATTCTTTGCCAAAAAAAATTTTTATTGAAATTTTTTTTTTCCATGTGAATTTTTTCAGTTTTTAACTGAAAATGTAAAAGTTTTATTAATTTGGTCATTTAAATTTGAAGTAAAAAATGTTGAACTTTGAATTTTTGAACGGCGGGAAAAGAAATGCGGTGATTGGTCGAAGCACAGCGTGAAGTCGCTAGGCAGGCAAATTTAAATATCGCAGCTGTTTGTATGTAAAAACACGCAAAGAAAACTCGTAACTACCCGCGTTTGCAATTACTTCACTCCTAATTTTTTGGCAATGAATGTCGAAAACGGATTCGTTTTGGAATTGATGACATCAATTCTCAATTGCGATTCATTGTTTATCATAATCAATGTTGCTACACTGATGATTTTTTATTTTCACAGATTTTTAGCAAAAAATGATTATTTTTTCAATAACATACTAATGGTTTTCTTATATTTATTAATAATTTATGATTTATTTGCACAGTCAGTGATTTTACACAAATCACTAATAAATAATTTTTTTTCCTACTGAATTATAATTTTTCATTCATCATGATGATGCATGCATCATGCATGTAAATTATGTAATGTATTCTGTAAATTTATTTGAATTCCCATTGAATTTAAGTATATTTTAATTTCAATTATAATCGAACATTTTTTAAAACTATTTTTTAATGTTTTTTAACTATAATATTCTTGAAAAATATTACAATTGATTATTTTGTCATATTTTTAATAATATTTTCAATTTAATTCAATGAAACTTATTTATAATTAAGATTTACTTAATTTTGTGTTATTCAATATTTAAATAAACAAAAATACTGCAAATCACTGCTCTGTGTTGATGTTGCAACTGCCTAGTGGCGTCACACAAAATATGGCGCGCGATTTCAGGGCGTTCAAAAAAGGATGTTTTTAGAAGTTTTTATTGTAAAAAAATACTGAAATGATTTTAAAAGTTTTTTTATAACTTATGTTGTTTCGGTTCAAATTGTTGATTTTCACTAATTTTGAAAAATTGGCAAGGAGTCTATTATTTAAACCTCGACTTCTCCATCTTTGAGGGAAGAGTTTCTATTGGTTGCGCGACAACCACGTGACATGAGTAGCCAATCAGAGTGCTCCGTCTTTGTTCGTAAAGTAAGGAACGTTTTCAGTCCCGTGAATCGTAAAGTTGGGGAAGTCGAGTAACTTAAAATCAATAATTACCGGGAAAATCGCAAAAATCTTCTGAATTGCAAAAATTCATGAAATTTCCATGTATTACTACTATATGAAATTAAATTGACAGTTGGAATAACCTACTGAAATGCTGGCGCATTGTTAAAAATACAAGTATAAATTTATTAGTACTAATATTAAAATTTTGTTGTAATTGCAGCTTGCAGGTCAAACTTTGGAACGAGATAACGCGGCGAGTCGAAAAGACATGGAGCAGTTGATGGCGCAGTTGTCGGAGCTCGTGATCGATAAACGCGTGGACGCCAGCGTCGGGCGCATGGTGCAAAGCGTCTCCGATCTCCGGAACAACAGCTGGGGGCGAATGTCTTTGAGCATCACTCCGTCGTCTTATCCATCGCAGCCCCCTCCCGCAGAACCCAACATCCCGAGGACCCAACATTACCTCGACGAGCCCGTCTTTTACGGGCCCGACGGAAAAATCATTTCCTCTGAAGAGAGCGAATTTTTGCAGGGCCTCACTAAAGACGCTCGAGACGAAGAGTCCGGGTGAGCTATTGTTGTTTTCACAATTCCTGGGCTTGAAAACACATTAGGAACTCGTCGTTCTTTTTTTAATTTTGCAGATTCAATCGCAGCGATGGAAGTTACACCGAGGAAGACATCGAAGATAATATCATCGCTGAGGCTTACGAAGAGTTCTTGAAGATGTCGGAAAACAGTAGTAATCAGATAAAGCACCAATAAGTAGTTTCGAAAAGGATAAATCTATAAACCCACAACATACTCTCCGTCAAGTGAAATTGTAGACTTTGATCAAGGCATGGCGAAAAAATCTTCAATGCTTTTCCAAATGAATTTGAGGGATCGTCATTTTTAAAGTTGTTTTCATTAAATTACCAGTATATCTTCCAACGTGTCGCAGCAAAAAAAATATAGAAATGTGTAGAAAAGAAAGGAAAAAAAGAAAAAAAAATCAATAATGCTTTGTTAAATTTGATAGAGATCATGAAATCGCGTCACTCGTGTAGAAAAGTGCACAATTTATTTTGTATGATTCAGTATTTTATTGAGAATAAATCGTTTTTTTTTTAACAATCTTTCGGTGAACGATTATTGTAATTCTTGATGTTGAGTGCAATAGAAGACAAGAAAAAAAATATCGAGTTTTGAACATTTATTTTTTTCCTTGAAATTAAAAGAGTAATTTTGTTTGGGAAAATTCTTTGCTTTAATTTGAATGTGGAGGTGTAAAGTTTTTAACACAATCCAAAATTATTTCTTCCGCGAAATAATTGTAGATGTATAAAATCGCTGGATATATGATTTGCCGAGATTTGACTGCTTGAGATAATCGCGTGCGACCTTATGACGTCGCTCGACGTAATATCTCGTTGGCCTCAACATTGCCATAGCGGCTCAAACTCGTTCCCCCAAACACTCCATAAAACGCGAAAGTCCTACAGCGTATTATGATATAATGCCAAGGAAAAAAAATAAAAAAATGGTCATCTCTCATCAATACTCAAGATCGTGGTCAGGTAAATGGGTTTATTCTGAAATGTCGCCAATAATCGTGCACGAAATATCGTAGAAAATTAATTGAACAGAACATTTTTTCTACCCATAGGGATTCATCGATCTATTAAATAAATTGCATGACAGTGAAATATCTAATTGATAGATATAATTTTATTAATAATTTATTGATTAGGTTTCGGTCAACATTTGCTGGCAATAATTTTCAGCGATTTGCGTTCAAATTAGTGGTAACATTTGCCGGCAATGATTACCGCCAATACCTCTATCGATTGCGGAAGTATTAAGCTCATATCTTGACGGCAGTTGGTTTATTGGGTTGATTTTACTGATTGGAGTTCTTTTTAGCAGAATATGTTGAAAATGCAATGTTTGATAGTTTCTCGAGAAAAACTGGAATTTAGGTAAAATTTTATGCAATAATATGATAAAAAGCTTGCAGAACTTAAATATTTCGAGTTGCAACTTTTTTATTTTGATATTTAAAATGCGTTGGTTGATTTAGAAAATGTGTTTTGAGAATTGATTGCTTCAGTGAAAAAACTTGGAATAATAAAATTTTAAGAGAAGACGATATATTACAAAATAATTCTTGTAATATTCAATTTATTGATAAATTTAACCAATTTGAAATTTTTGGTTGAATTAATAAAGCATCTGTAAATAAAAAATTTCTACTTAATTTCGACAATTTTAACCGATATCATAATTTTTTGCATTTAGAAATGTTGGAATTCATACATTTTTCATTATACATGTACTAGAAACTCTAAAAGTTGATTTTCAAAATCGAGTAATGATGTTATGAAAATTTAAAAATAGAGTACTCAAAAAATAAAATATAATCAAATATCAATTGTAAATTCAGACATTATGAATGAAGTCTAATTTCAAAAGTTTGTAAACTCTAAATTCTCAGGAATTCGTTTTATTTAAAATTCAAGAGTATTACAGTAAATCCAAACTGAATAGTCAAGTTCTAACAAATTCAAGTGAAACTAGTAGAAAAGAAAAAATTCGCAAAACCTTTCAAATATTTTGAATAAGGTAAAACCCCGAATTCGAGAGTGAATTTAAAGTCTCGTCTCTTGAGCGTTTACCTTCAACTTCAGAAGAAACTTTCACTTGTTCAAGATGTTTTAAATTTGGACAACGAAAAATTTCGGAATACCTAAAACGAACCCAAAATACTTACAAAAATCTTTTTTAAAAATTATTTTAGAGGAAATTAATTCAGGGCTCAAAACTCGAATTAGTCGCACAATTTGAATTCTTAACACTGAACTTGAAAGTCATAAATTTTTTCGAGCAGTGATGATAAAACGCAGAGAGAAATTATTTTTCTAGAAACTGGCTTTTTGGCGTTGTTTTAAAATTGGCAGTGCATGCTCATTTTTTTTGAGACGTGGGTACCACCAGGGTCGTGCGTGGGCAATATTTTCGCGGTGGGAAACAACACCTGGGATTCAGAAGGCCGATGAAAAAGGTGGTCACGAGCGTCCTCGGGCTACTCTTTTGAATCGCCCGAGTCGCCACTCGACACATCAGTTCTCGCAGCCACTCCAACGGGAAAGGATCGTGTCTCGATTTATTCGTGAGTCGAAAGTGCCCCCCCAAAAAAAAAAATTTCATCCAAAAATTTATTCATCCACGCGAAATAAACGCGTGTCATAAACGCAAATGACATTTAAGAATGTAGCCGAGATGATCAATTAACATATTTTTTGTGCTTTCGATTGCATCTGAATTGTAAATATCTATACTACGCACGAGGAACTTGTGGGAACTTGGTTTTCGTGATGTGAAAAAAAAGGATGAAAATGTTTTTGCGTATTTTGCAGTTTTTTACGTTAATCGCAAGTTATTTTTGTGGATGAAGGTTCTAAATTCTAAAGATAAATAAATTCTGAGATTTTAATTTTACAGAATTGTATGTTTTTTTTTTTTTTTGTAATTGTTTTGTTGTATTTATAAAATATGTGTATTTTCACTTCGAAAAACGTGGGTTTTGTATTTTGATAAGGAATTTTCGAATTTTATGAAAATTTAAGAGAATCAACCCAAAGCTTCGCAGTAAATGATTTTTATTTCAAGTTTAGGACTCGATTTGAAGTGCTGATTCCAGAATTCTTATTCAAAACTTCGAAATTCGCACAGTTTGTGATCTTGCAAACTTGCATAATTAATTAAAAGTCCCATCCTCACTCGAAGAAAGTTAAAATAATCCGATTTTTCAAATCTGAACTTTCTTTAATCAACTCAAAGTTCAAAAAACGCCGAAATGACAAAAACCTTCAAATTGCATAATAAGGTATCTTTCATATCGAAACTTTTCGGTCTTCTCCCTGAGATAGTAGAAAGTAAAAAAAAATTTGCGAATTTGGGAATTTGCAATTCATGCGGTTTTAGTTACGAAATAACAACCATGCCACGATGTTTTGTTCTAATCTTGAAAATTATCACACGTGTTACATAATAAACTATTACGTGGTTGTAAAATTTAGTCGCAGAGCAATGATGGGGCTGAAGGGCACAACAATAACTGTGCTTTTGGCAATCGGGATTTTCGAGGTTTCCGCCGGTGACCATTTCACGTATTCTAGGGTCGTTTCGTCAGGTGAGGTTTTGATTATGATCTAGGAACGTTTCGCAACTTTCACTGTTATCGAAGCGCGAAACGCGAAAATCCTGCGATAAAGATTAAGAACAGCGTGAAATTTGCGCGTAGGTGCAGGCTGTGATTCAAGTACGTGCGGCGTCAACGCGAGATGCACGACGAGCGAGGGACGACGGGTTTGCTCTTGCCTTAATTTGCACATGGGAGGTAATGTCATTTACCTTGTTGTTTTTTATGGCACAACCTTTATACACATATTTACGTAAACATGTGTACAAGGAAATGTATTAATTTTCAACGTCAATATTTCTTATTTGCGAGCAGATCCTTTGGTGCGGTGCGTTCGCGTCGAGTGTTTAAGTAAGTGCGAATTCGTCTGTTCTCATAAATTTTGGGAAACTTGCGGAATGGAAAGTTTCATAAAGTGAAACTTCTTACGTCCTACCATAGTACTACTTTTAAGTAGTATCAAGTAGATGAGCTGGTTCTGGTCCCGGAAAGCGCACATAAGAAGTTTCACAAAGTCAAAAATCACAGGTTTTTTTTAATTTTTTGATTTTATCCTAGTCACCGACGATTGCCCACTGAGCAGAGCGTGCGTGAACAACCGGTGCATTGATCCTTGTGCCGGTACGTGCGGTTCCAATGCCAATTGCGAAACGAGAAATCACGTACCAACTTGTTACTGTCCGCCAGGCTACACAGGAGACCCATTCAATAATTGTTACGTTGCCGATCCACGTGAGCTACACGAATGTCATTTTTCCTTACCCAATATTATAATTTAAAAAACCTCTCAGCTGGTATTTTAATGTTGTTAACGAGTTGACATGCAAGGTTTTGCTACAATTTAATATTACAAGTTTCTAGAAATGATAGAAAAGTGTCGCAAGTGGCATATTTGTGTTAAAAAAATTTTTCATGTTTGATAGAATTTTTTTTAACTTTTGAATGATTTCGGAGTTGATTCCAATTTTTTGAGATACCATGCATGAGAAAACTTTGAATAAGCTAAAAAAAGCAATGTAAAAAACAGAAGCTGCATGCAAGCCAAGTCCATGCGGAGCGAATACCAAGTGCGAGGTCGTGAAGGAGGTTCCGGTGTGCTCTTGCTTGCCGGGCTTCAAAGGTTCACCTTTAATCGGTTGTCGCCACGAGTGCGAGAATGACTCCGATTGCGGCAATCATTTGGCCTGCTCCGCCGCGTTCAAATGCGAAAGTCCCTGCAATTGCGGCGAAAACGCCAACTGCGAAGTCATTAACCATCGCCCTAAATGCACTTGTCCTCAGGTGCGTTTTTCCACAATTTTAAAACAAATAAGAATTTGCAAAGATTACAATTTTTCAACTCACTTTCATGATTTTTATGCATTCATATAAATAATAAATGGAAATTTCACAAACTTGTACAATTGATAGATTCTGTAGCATTTTTCACGATTTTATGGAAGCTGAAGATAAAAAAAAGTGGATAATAGATATTCATGCTACAAGGGAGAAAAAGGATGATTCCAACGAGTGCAAAGTTTGCGCACTCGCTTCGCTCGTGCCCAAACTTTGCACTCGTTGGAATCATCCTTTTT